>JAWXCT010000114.1:79902-92499 GCA_034509035.1 Saxispiralis lemnorum
GTGAGAGGGGGGTGCTAAGGGCGAGGGGAAGGGGGGCGGATGCCGAGAAAGGGATTCTCGTTCGAATGTTGACTTACCAGAAGTTTTAGGGCGTTTAAGAGGCGAAACGCGGCGTCTGGCAACTCATGCTTCATATCTCCATTCCAGCCAACCGGGCCCCTTCTTCCATTCCCGTCCCCCGACACTCTATAAATCCCCTCCAGATCACCCCGTCATCAGAACACAACCGCTCAATTCCGCCCATCGCACCACATCACACCACAAAAGCACGCAAAAACGCTCACTCAATCAAGCAACCCCTAGCCCCGCCAACTCCCCTTGCTCATTCCTCTGCCCCTCCCCGGCAACGGTATACCCCGCGCGCCACCTCAGCTTGACGCTCGTGCCCTTCCCCGGAGTGGCGCCCTGCAGCCGGATGGACTGCGTGATGCCGTTTTGCTGGTGGGGCGCAAGAGCGCGGCCGGACTGGGGCTGGAGGGCGAGGGTGTAGCCCTGCGACACAGACACACAGAGGGTTAGTCGCTGGTGCCTTTATAGCGAGTGGGGAACGTGAGGGGGTTAGGTTTACCTTCGTGACAGCGAGCTGAAATGTCAGCTCGGAGATGGGTCGGGCGGTGGTGTTCGAGATGTGGCTCTCGATGGCGAGTTCGGAGTCGTTGGCGCGTGAGACGGAGAAGACGGTGCGGATGGCGCTGTTGGTGACGGTCAAGTCGGTGCTGGAGCTGGGGAGGGAAGAGCTGAAGGTCCATTCATCGTCGGCTGGGGCGGGCCCGGCGGGCGCGGGTGTGGCAGTGCCGTTGCTGCCGCCGCCCATGCCTAAGAGGTCGATCCCTGCAGCGGCTTGCTGGCGGGGTGCTTTGGCTGGGGGTGGTGAGCTGGTCGATTGTTGGAACTGGAAGGGGGAGCTCTGTCGGGGTGGTGTGGCTAGGGAGGCGAAGGGGTCAGACTTCTTTGGTTGGTGCGGCGGTTGTTGGCCGGGTTGAGGTGTGGTGGACATTGCAGGCGAGTTGGAAGATGATGCCGGCATGGAGTCGAACATGCTGTACTGTGGCGCATTTTGAGCTTGCTGTGGTTGAACTTGCTGGGGCGTTTGCGATGGCTGTGAAGAGAAGATCGAGTTCGGGGCGGTCTGAGCTGGAGGTGCCTGGGGCTGGTTGAACTGCGCCATGATATTCATCGTGCTGTTCGCGGAGCCGCTTGAGGATGCCGCGCCAGCGTTGCCGCCGAGAGAGATCCCACCGCCCTCGCCGAAGTTGCCGTCGCCCATGTTCAAGCCAAGAAGGTCGTCTTCGAGCGCATTGCCCTTCGCTTTGGGTGCAGCTGGGGTCGCTGCGGCCTGCGCGTTGGTCTCTCTCGTGGGTTGCTGCTCTGAAGATGACGCCTCTTCCGTACCTCCAAAGTCGATGAGCGACAGCTCGTTGTCCGGTCCCTTTCGCACACCGGCGCCACTGACGCCAAGCGTACCCTTAGGTATCGCATTCGCGCCGGCAATGTCGCCTTGTTTGACCAGTTTGTATCGCTCAATCGTGCGGTGTATACTGTCATTGATCTCAAACAGCTTCGCAACAGCCTCCGTGTCATCCGACTCCTCCTCGCACATCTTCTGAATCTTCGGATGCGCACTCGCAAGCGCATTCGCCAGCTCCTCAAACACATCGCCCTCCTGTATCTCCTGCCCCGGCTGATGCCCCTCGAGCATTTCCTCCAGCAGCCTCGCCTTCTGCTGAATCTTGGCCACCTCCCCAGCAGCCTTGGCGCGATAGTCGGTCTTGCGCCGCGTATCGTACCCAGCCATAACCTTCATCAGCTTATTCGCCTCCTGCAGATCGTGCGGCGTCCCCCTCCGGATCAGCTCTTGAAGCTTCGCGCTCTGCGCCGACCGCTCCTCCTCCTCCATCTCCTCCGCACTCCGCAAATTATCGCTTGGGTTCAGCACCGCGGCATCCTCCCTCTTGATCGCGGGAAATGCATAGCCCTTGTAGCTAAGCAACCTGTGCATGTCCCGGATGAACCCTAGGTCCTCCTTGTACTTGGACGTCTCGCAGATGGTACGCCGCCACTCTTCTATGAGCTCGAGGATGCGGTTCTGCACCCTCGTCGTCCTTATCGGGGGCCGTTCAGGGAAGCGCCGGACCAGCTCGTTGAGGAACTCCTTCGTCGAGATCTGCAGGTGGAAGGGATAGCCGCAGTTCTTGACGCAGATATCGAGCAGGCCCAGCGCGAGCACGGAGACGTTGGGGTTGCGGTGGTTGATGTACTTGACAATTTCGACGGCGGCTTCGCGGGGGGCGTTGCCTTTCTTTGAGTTGACGAGGTCGGCAATCTCGAGGCATAGGGCGAGATTTGGTTCGAAGTTCTCCGGCGAGCAGGCATTCTGAATGTAGCGCTGAAGGGGCGTAGCAGCAGGTTCCATTGGGTAAGCAAAGCGGTCGCGAGCCGCGTAGCGGGCGGAGGCTGCCTCCATGGCGGAGAGGACTGGTCGTCTCGTATGCGGACAGTATGAGTGTCTCGAATGCTGGAGGGAAGGCTGCGCGTAGTCCGCTCGCACGCGTGCTGACGAGGCGTCGCTTTCGTGCGAGGGAATGGGGGTGAAGTCGTCCAGTCGAGTCGCAGGCGCAGGTGGGATGCCTTGTCGGCATTGGCGCCCGCCTGTTCGCCGACGGCGGGCCCAATGACGCAGCCAGACAGTTCGATTTCATGCAATCATTCATCAATTGGAAATCCCGTCAACCGCTTTCAGACTCATTATTGCCACCACTTCACCACCTCGTCTCACTTCGCCCATCGATAGAAGAATATACAACTAAACCTCACCCAAGGCCGTTCTCATCACACAACTTCTCCAACCACGCACACCACAAGCGAACTCTTTCCACCCCTATTTCGCCATCCCACTGCAAACATGGTCCGCCACAAGAAAGACATCTCGGCCAAAGGCAAGAAGAATGCCAACCACCGCACGCAAGCCCAACACACGCACGCGGATCGCGAAAATGGCCTCGGCGGTGGCAAAAGGCCCCCATACAAGGCCGCTGCCTGGGACTTGAATCACTGCGACGCAAAACGATGCTCGGGGAAACGTTTGATGCGACTGGGCCTGATGCGCGAGCTGCACGTCGGGCAGAAGCACCAAGGCATCGTGGTCAGTCCGAAGGCGAAGACGCTCGTTTCGCCCGCGGACGCACCGCTGCTGGAGCAGTACGGAGCGGCGGTCGTGGAGGCGAGCTGGAAACGTATTGAAGAGGTGCCCTTCACGCGGATAGGAGGGCCGCATTCGCGTTTGCTTCCCTATTTGATTGCGGCAAACCCGACCAACTATGGTCGGCCGTGGAGGCTGAACTGCGTGGAGGCGCTGGCGGCGTGCTTTTACATCTGCGGGCGGCAGGCGTGGGCAGAAGACGTCCTAGCCACCTTTTCGTACGGCAAGGCCTTTTTGCAGATCAACGAGGCGGTGCTGAAGAAATACGCGGCGTGCAAGGACGAGGAGGAGGTGAAGAAGGCAGAGGAGGCGTGGCTGGCGAAGATTGAGAGCGAGTGGCAAGAAGATCGCGAGCAGCGCGAGATCAATCGTGACGACGCGTGGGCTGGGGGAAATATGAACCGGCGGCCCATGGATGCGGAGGATGATTCAGGTTCAGAGAAGAGCTCTGATGAAGCAGGTTCTGATGCAGACTCCAACGCGAGCAGCATGGGCGGCATTCAGCTTGGCGGTCCCAAACCGGGCTCTCAACCTGTGCCCGCCGACCCCGACAACGACGAGGATTCCGACCGCGACCCGTTTGCGCTTCCACCTTCGGACGACGAGGAGGAAATGGCCGAACTTCGCCGCCGCGTGCTGGCGAGCAAACCCTTTGCCAACCCTACGCCCTCACAAGCACCTGTCGACGATGCCAAACCCTACCCTGAGCGTATATCACGTCCGACTGCTGCGCCGCACCTTCCAGAAGACTCAGACGCAGAATCGGGCTCGGACGTGGGCGGGCAGGACAACGACGAGTTTGACAACATCATGAATGCGGCACCAGTGACGGACCGGACGGGTATCACGGCAGCGCAGCGCAAGCGCGCGATGGAGAAGGAGGGGAAGCTGAGCGCGACGTTTTCAAGGAACGTGGTAAGTGCACCAGCGAAATGGCCGGCCTGAGTCAGAGGAGTTAGCTGTGAAAGCGAAAGGGCAGGGGTCATGTCTACACGGCTATATCAAAGATGCTCTTCACTGAGTTGCAGTCTATATGACGCCTACCACTACTCTCTGGACATTTTCAGATACACCGCGGTCTTCCGAGACAAATCTTGGAAGACCGCCCAGTCTCATCCGCCTTGTCGTTTGCTGCCGAGCACTGACCGCCTAGGCTTTATTTGTAAATTTCAAGGAGCAAGAAACGCCCCACGAGACTCATGTCGTCTGCATAGGGGTTGACAAGTATCAGGTCTGAAGGACCGGGGCGAAAGATTCGTATCGGAGCTTGAGGGGACCCACTCGGCTCTCCGACTATCAGGCAGGTAGCATGCATGGTAGAGCAATACATCTGCCAGGCGAGATGGTTTGCGATCGGCCAAAAAGTCTTGTCATGGACTGAGAGCAAAGGTCGCAATTACTTTGAATGGGTTGTCACAACGTCTCTCTGTCCGTTCAAATTAGGTAGAGTGCATGTCATCCCTCGCAAATATTTGAGTCTACTCGAAAGCTGATCGATGTAGTTTACAGCATCACTCACTTAGGTTCTGATTCCGGATGAGACTGGTAAGTCTTGGTCAGTAACCAAGGGTGGGCTACCGTTGGCGGTACCATACGACTCTCGCAACTAGGAACCCAGCAAGAATCTGCCGATGAGATCCGTCGCGGAGGTGACAAAAGGCATCGCTGCTGCCGCACTCTTTGCAGCACAGCACCTGTTGATTCCAACGAGTGCCCGACAGTTTTATCTCACGGATTCCCTCAGATTGGTGCTGTTACCGTCCAGTTCACACACTTCTGGTGACCTACCTCCGGATTACTGAGAAGTTCCCTCGACCAAAAAACCCCGCTGCAAGCCCAAAATGGACGATGAAGTTGAGATGACCGAGTACACAGCCGGCCACGAAAACGTGAAAGCACCCCATCTCCGTCGCCCTCACAATCTCGATTCGCCGCGACGGACTGCGGTCACACCGCAGCAGCCAGCACTCCCTTCTACCCAGCCCGCCATCCCCCAACCGCATACTCCTGCTCTACGGCCGGCCTCATGGGTCGACTGGACCATAGCCGTAAGCATCGCAATAGTGGTTCCTGGGATCTCATTCGCGCTGTTAGGGACCGCAAGCCACCTCGCGATGCGGTCACCACAGTGGCTCTGTCACGAGCATCCTAGCTCCCATGCCTTTGCAACGCTGATGCCTATCATCTTCACCGCAGCTGGCGTCATCACCCACGAAGCGATTACACAACTCGTCAGATCTGTTCCTCCACCGTTCGCGAGACCCCTGTAGCCGCTCCCTCTCAGGCTCATGGTGAGCATCGGCATCTGCTCGTTCGTCGCACAAATTGCTTTTTTAAACTCATGGGCGACGAGATCGCCCCGTTCAGATGCCTGACATCCAACTTGCACCGCTCGCCCTCGTTCTACCAGGGTCTGCAGGTGGAGAGGGAACTGTAGCATACGACGCGTCCATATCTACGGACTATCGACAATGAGCTCACGTTCGAGAGGGTTCCGCTGGCCGATATCGCCGTGGACCAGTACTCCGGGGTTTTCGATCGGGTTGACGAAGTCCCGGGGGAGCATGTGTGGAAACTTGCGGACTTTCAGGCGGAGGTGGAGACGCAGCGGGTGGATGGGAATAGGAAGGGGTTTTTTACGACGGGGAGGAGACCGAAGGGGCGGCACGGGTGTTGAGGGGAAGACGTCAGGGGAGGGGGGCGTCGGGGGCTGGGTCGATGGGCTTTTGAAGGGTGGATGGGGGCGTGGGGCAGGCGTGACTGAGTGCGGTTGCTTGGATGCGGGCGGATGGTGTTGAGGCCGGCGAGGACAAAATTGATGTGCATCACACGGCGAGAGATAACGGTTGAAGACAAACGTTGGAAAGAATCGTAGGAATCGTAGGAGCAGACCGTTCATTCATGCCTCTCTCGCGAAACTTCCTCTTCGCTTCAAACAACCCCGAGGTCGCCCTTCCATCCCGCCATGCCCCTACTTCCCTTGGCTGTCCTGGTACTGCTCCACCGTCAGCGCGTTCAACCTCACTCAACATGACGAAAGTACTGACCGAGTGGATGCCCTTGTTGACACCGTCGGAGATTTGTTTCTGCAGTGATAACATCAGCCCGAGCTCCATGATACAAGCTGGTTGCCCATTAGGTCAAACTAACGTCGTACTTGTCGCCGTAGCCTTCCCGGAGGAAGCACCGTTAGCAAACCGTCCAAACCACGCCCTCTATCCCATCCCTTGCTTACCAGCCTTGTCCGTAGCCATGTCGACACCTACACCCGGTCAGCACACACCCCATGCCTTCCAGCGATCACGGCATGGAGCTCACCCTTGTTAACCCCCTTGTCCATCCCGCTGGAGCCACCCGAGCTGGAACCACCAGACCCGCCGCCGCTCTCGCCGCCCTTGCCGGTGACCTTGCCGGCCATGTCCTTGAGCTTGTCCATGTCTGCTGTTGGAAAAAGGTTGGGGGGGGAGTCGTTGATTAAATTGGAGAGGAAAGGCAAAGTAGGGTGTGAAGGGTCGATGCGTATCGTCGAAGAAGTGCAGAACTCGAATGCCACCGCGGGGAAAGAGGGAAGAGAGGGGTCCTTATTTGTATCCCATCCCCTCCTTCATCTCAGCCCCGCAACGTCGTCATCCGCAACCTTGCACGCGCTCGAGAACCGGGCAGGCCGGCGCCCTCAGCCCTGCTGTGCCCGCTCCACTTCCAAGATCGCGGCGTCCGATCGGCACGCATACCCGAAGCTTAAATCGCAGAAGAGATCTGGTGGTTGTGGTGGTGGTGGAATTATGGGAACCACCGAGCTGTCCTCGTTGCGGGCGTAACAGTAAGCGACTCCAGATGGGGAGAATCTCGACGAGAGCTCGCGAGTGGTCGACACTGGTCGGGGCCACTACGCAAACATCGGGCCCGTGGCCCCTCAACCCGGAACCTAGGTTGGTCATTAGTGCTCGGCTCGCGGTGATGCTGGGTCAGGCTGTTTGCTACACAGCAAGGTATGGTGCGCATGCTGCTTCGATTGCTGCAATCTCGCTTTGTGGTGTAATTGAGGCGGAACGGTCCCAACGACAGCTTCGGCGAGGACTCGACCTCACACCGGGAAGCGCGTGTGAACGTCGTCTTGAAGCATCAGACGGTATTATTCATAAGGCTCTTATCCTATTTCAACAGCCCCCCAGCACACCATCCTAGTTGCATCACACACTTGTCGCTCCCGCAACACTTCCACAGCTTCCTCCAAAAGCCTGGCCCTCCAGCCGCCGCTCTCAGCGCTGCATCGCCATATACCCTTTATCCGCTCCAACAACATTAACCTCAGCCCTACCCATCCTACCCAGCGGGCTCAACCCCTTGCGCAAGAGCCCAGCCTGCGCGACTATACGGCCTCGTTGCGTAAAACCGGCATCGCCTGTGATAACCCAGAGCCACCGCCGTCAAATCAATCCCTCCGCCTCTAGCCCCCCACACGTGCTCCAGTAGCCACCAACGCACAAAGAGAACAGGACCAGCTCGGTCTGTGGCTGCAGCTATCCGTGCCTGTAGTAGTGATTATGATGAAGAAAACAGCCGGGAGCGCCCGATCGCGTACATGATATGGAGGACAGGAGCATGGAAAAAGCTCTCGAGTCCCGCTCGACGGGAACAAGGCGTCGGGATCCGGGCCCGACATTGTGGTCCGAGACAAGAAACTAGGTCGTGGGGAATTCAAATGGCCGCCGTCCGAGCAAGCTAGGAGGCCTTTCACGAGCGACTTGGAGCGTCTAGCGAAAGATGCCGCTCGGAAAAGTCGAAGCGCCGACGCGCTGTCTAACGCGTGATGATCAGCCCGAACCCGTCGAGCCAGGGCCCCGAACTCCCATAGACACCCGCAACAGTGTACCCGCGCGGCGGGATGAGCGTGTATCTGGCGCTCGTCGTTAGCCACCAACTCCCAGACGCCAACCGTCAGAATCCCAGAAAAACTCACCCAGACCCGCCATTAGCATTCCCGTACACCTCACTCCTCCTCCCCGTACTCGTCAGAATCTGAATCGCATCCACCCACGCGCCCGCGCGTACATAAAACCCCAACACGGTCTCCGCCCTCTTGTTATCGAGCCAAAAATCGCTCCCCCCGGGCTTCCCGCCCCTTTTCCCGAACAGCTGGCTCGGCCCCTCTTCATAAAAGAATTCGATCCCGTCCAGACTCTGCCCGTGGAAAACGCGCACGAAGCGCAGGAATTTGGGCTGCTTGTCGGCGGTGCCGAGGATGACTTCGTCCGAAGTGGAGCCCTGCATCTGCGAGAAGCCGAGTTTGGAGCTGCGGAAGGCCAGGCGGCCGTCCGGGAGTTTGAGCCGGCCTTCCTTGGAGGCCAGCTTGGCGAAATCGTCGACGGTGTGGTCGCCACCGCCGGCGGAGAAGACCTTGACTTTGAGTTTTTTCTTGCGCTTGCCTTCGGGCAGGTGCTCGCGGAGGATGGGCTCTGTGAGGGTCACTTGGCGGGGGGCAGGGGGGAGGTTGGTCGGCTCGAGGTACTCGATCCAGTGGCGGCAGACGTCGTCACCCTCGGGGTAGATTTCGACCCACGCAACGCCTGTGGCGGCTGTGACGAGGACGGAGCTGTTATCTACGGTCCACATTTGGACGCTGGAGTCGTTGTTGTAGACGGGGTCGTTGGGGAGGGCGAAGCAGGGATGGAAGCGGAAGCGGAGGGCGTCGAGACGGTGCCAGGCGCATTCGTCTTGGGGCTTGCAGAGGCGTTGGCCTTGCTGTTTGGTGCGGGTCGAGTAGGGTTCGCGGGTGAGGAAGGTGCGGTTGAGGCGGGTGTAGTCGCGCATCATCACGCCGGACTCCTGGTGCGGGCAGCCAAGCAAGTGCCCCGTCTCGTGAAGGTGCGCGCCAATGCCAATGTTGGCGGATTCCCAATTGCTGCCGGCCTCGTTGCAGTCGTTGGCGACGTAGTCTGTGTCGGTTCGCGTGCAGTCGGAGAAGGCTGGAACCACCTCCTCGATATGCGCAGGGTGAGACTGCAGGCAGTGGGACCCGAAGATGGCGAGTTTGATAGTGTCGTCGCCTCCGCCGAGTGCAGCGTGCCCTCTCACAGTCCCAACCTTCTTGTCCCAGTGCGAGTCTAAGAACATGCACGAGACGTACTGCGGCTGTCCCGGCTTCGAGCCAAAGTAGTTCTTCACCGCTTCATTCGCCCACTTGAACAGCTCGTTTTTCTTCTTGGCCGGACCGTGCTGCTGAGCCACGTCAAGGTCTTGGATCTCTTTCACCGTCTTGTCCATTCTCACGATATGAATTTTCGCCTCGTTGCGCATTTGACCAGTCTCCAAGTCCTTCCACGTGAGTGTTCCTGGCTGCCACTCCTCTTCATATCGGTAGCATCTTCGCCCGAAGCCATTGCGGTTCATCTGCTCGGCCGTGAAAGCCTGCCAGAGGTACGCTGACATTCGGAACTTTCTGATCGCAGTCGCCAACCCATTGCCTTCTTTTTGCACTCTTTCTGGCACCGCATCGTAGGTCTCTGGTGAGTCCTTGGCGACGAGTATGCAGAGCTGAAGCGGTGGTGAGCTGATAAGGGGGAGGAAGTTGATGCTGATCCAGGACGTATGTGTCGTCATCTGGCCATTGGGAGATGAGAGCTTGGGAGACATGAATTCCAGGCGCAGCCTGTTCGGGCCTGGTTGAAGATGCACCAGCGCCTTGAAGTGCGAATCGCACACAGGCCATTGCGTGCCGGGGAAGTTATCCTGGTGGTGGCCGACAGTGAGAGTGCCGTCGATGGGCTGTTGTATGTCGGCGCAATGGCCGGAGATGAGGAGGACCTTTTGGTGCACCTGCACAGACTGTAAGCACTCGCTGCTTGTCGCAGAGGTCGTGTCTACCCACCCATGATCCATCTGAGACAGAGAGTACTCGGGGAGCGTATGGCGAAGTGGCCGGATTGGCCCGGACGGGAACGTCGCCCGACTGTGTTTGCATGCCCTGCGCAAAAGGTGGTCAGCAACCATGGAGACATTCGTATAGTTCTTGCGCACGTACTGCGAGGCTGTAACGATTGCTATGCGAGCTCGGCAAGCGGGGCCTGTGACCGGGCAGGGGCGGAGTCTTGGTGCCATTGCCGTTCATGCTAGCCAAGTTCGTGCTCGACTTGGACTTTTGCGACCCCAGAGGGGTCGGCGGGGAGGACTTGTCGAGCCATGAGTTCAAAGTGGAGGAGGATTTGTTCTTCGGGGGCTTTTCCGTGTTGCTGCTGTCTTCTTCGTGGCTGGAGGAGTTTTCGGAAGAGCCGAGGGTTTCTGATCTGAAGGAGGCTTTCGATTTGCGGCGGAGGCTGAGGTCTTTGAGGAAGGAAGGCATCGCTGCCGCGAGGGAGGGGGGAGAGGGTTAAGGCGGGCCAAGCAACGGTGGTGCGGTCGAGGACGTTGGAGGGCGGTGGGGAGCGACAAAAGGCGATCTCGCAAGGCTGGATAAGGTTTGTGGGGCGCGGTTGGATGAGGGCGCGCGGACGAGACGAAGAACGCAAGTGGAGGAGGGAGGGAGGGACAAGGTGGGCGAGACAAGAGGTTGATGGGCGAGAGGCAGATAGCGATGGGCGGGCCCGGCGCTGGCGCGTCGATCTTATCGGGTGGGACAAGCAGCGGAAGGCTCAAACTCTCCCCAGCTTCCGACCAAGATTGAGAGCGGGCGGACAAGTGGGAAGGCGTGCGGTGGTCGAAGGCGCAAAGCGATGGAAGTGTAAGGCAGCGGCCAACGAGCGTCGTCACCTCGCCCCCGCGGCCCACCGAAAAGCGTCGGGAATCACGAGTGCTTGTTCGCGAGTGTATAGATGACGACTAGCAGCACGGCATGGATCCGCAACCACCGCATGCGCTGCTCGCAGCCGTATGCCACACGAGATAGAGATGCGGGCGGCGGCACTGACACCTTGTCCTGCACCATTCAAATAGTAGGCAAAGCTGCAAGATGCCATCTCGCACTTAACGAGCTTCTTACAGGGGTTTGCAGAACACGCGTAACAGCCCCGCGTTTCTTGGCGTTCCTGTACCGGCATATCACACTAATTGATTACCTTCTTCTGTTTATTGCCCGTCCTACAGGCTATTGATCATGCTAGTTAAAACGCAAGAGACAAGTACAAGGCGCAGACAATGCAGCTTTAACAAGATGCGAGAGCAAATGTTCTTTTTCTGCTACTATAATACCTATTAAACTCAATATCTCTATTTTCGAGGTATAGAGGTAGCGGACTCCCTAAAGTCCCTTCTTACCTATAGCGTCGCAAGAACTAGCCGCATCTTAGGGTCTAGCTTCTATATATTATAGCCTTTCTCCTCCTCCTCCTTCTAATGTAATTATATAGGCTAATAGACAGGGTATCTAGGTAGGCCGGTAGATAAAGTATTTAGACAGGTAGGCAAACAAGATATTCAAACAGGTAGATAGACAAGGGATATAGACGGGTAGATAAACAGGTATTTAGACAGGCGTTCAAATAAGAGATTAAGGTAGGTAGGTAGATAAGGTATCTAGGTAGTTAGGTAGGCATTGAAAATAGAAGAAGATATATCTTGTAAAACTATCTCCTCTAGAAGGGTCTCTTTCTCTAACTTTCTTCTTTCTATCCTCTCTCTCTTCTCTCTTCTCTCTCTCTAGTATGTAAAAGAACTATACTAGTCTAAGAGAGGAAGAAAGAGGAGAAGTATATATGTTTCCGCAACCTAACTAAATTAGCCTATTAGCTTTATCTACTCTAATCTCTCTATAGTAATTACTCCTATTATAGTATGTTGCGGATCTTATATAAGGTGTTTAATTCGCGGGTTTAGAGCTCGTAGCAGAAGAGGAGAGTATAGACAAGTAGTATTACCTTAGAGGGTTAAACAAAGCTAAGAGGAATCTTGGAAACCTTTTAGTAAGATTGCAACATAAGTTGAACACAAGAAGATCTATAAGGGAGTCTTCTTAGTTCGCTATATACTATAGGAAATCTCTTAGGTCGACAAGGTCGTAGTCGACCTAGTCGGTCCTAGCAGGTCCGCGACAGGGCTAAGTAATCGGTTCGCCTATAGCCTTGTTAGTCTAGGTTAACGAGGTTACTATCGACCTTGTCCTAATTAGTCTAGCTAGTTCGCCTCGTATCTAGGCGGCCCTTGTTACGTAACTACGGGGTCTTGTTATTGACCTTTATACCTTGTTAGACCTTTCCTATATTTGTTTAGCGAGAGTGTCTAGTTCGTAGGTCCTTTTCCCGTGTTTGTAATAAACCTCTTGTCTACCTACCTGTCTAAATACCTCGTCTGCCTACCTATCTAAACACCTCGTCCGCCTGCCTATCTAAACACCTTATCTGCCTACCTACCTAAGTGTTGCGGATCTCACACGAGGTGTTCGATTCGCTGGGAGAGCTCGTAGCGGA
>JAWXCT010000114.1:97806-115546 GCA_034509035.1 Saxispiralis lemnorum
GAGGTGGTTGGGGGTTGGGGGGGGAAGAAGAGGAAGAAGGGTGGTGACAGCTCGGATGACGAGGGATGAGGCGCACTTCGAAGCGTCTTTCAGAAATGTGGCCGCCACGCTTATCCTGACCAAGGGATGCGACGAAACAATGCCCAGATTTGAAGAACGAGCGAAGATTGCTGTCAGAGGTTGTATTGTAGGAGACAGGGGCGCCCCCTTGACCCCATCTATTTGAAGAACGCCACGCCGGTAAGGATGCGGAAAGGTATCTAAGCAGACCTGGAGAGCAAAAAGGCGGCCGGATTACGATAGCGACCCTGAAGAGGATCTGACTGATCTTGCAGCAGGAGAAGCTGCAAGCTGCGAAGTTCCCTAGTCCATCTCTTAAACGTCCGGGGGGAAAGTCGGGTTCTAAGGTGGCATGAGTCAGCCGCTGTAACCGTACACGGACAAGGGGAACGCTCCATACCTTAACATGCTCTCCCGAAGGCGCGCTGTTGAGATAGCTGAGGTAGCAGTTCCAGCCTGCAGAGTCCAATGTCAGCCACTGCGCCACTATAGAGCAAGATGTCCTCTTGCAACATACCCAAAGAGATGACGTTCACCACCAGAACCCTCATCTCCAACGGCACAAACTTGAAGTTCGTAAACTGCACCGCCGGCCACACAAGCCAGTTCTTCTGCAGCGCATTGGTGTACGCGCCCTTCAGCTTCTCCCTCGGGTCACTACCCTCCATGACCGCCATGCTGGTCAAGAACACGCCCAAGTTCGTACTAGCGAATACGGTCTGGTCGACCATGACGCGCGCCAGGATCTCCAGGTTCGGCTTGCCTGGGATCACGACCTTGCGCTGCAGGAAGCCGAACCACATGGTCGCCGCGGGGCCGAAGACGCAGCCGCCGTAGATGGCCATGCGCCCCGTGCGCGCAAAGAAGTGGTTATCCCATCCGCGCTTTTCGACGGCTTGCTGTGCGAGGGTGTCGCCGGTCGCGAAGAGGACGGCGGTGGTGATGGATTGGGTGAGGATCGGGCGCGAGGCGAGTTTCGCTTGGTACCTGGAAGAAGCATCTTAAAAGAGGCTCGGTAGGTGTGTTGCGTGTGGGAGGGATCTCGTACCAACGCAACATGTTGTCCGTTCAAGGGAGCCTTTGGCTTCGGTAGGTGAGGAAATTCGCTGGAGTTGATGCCCTCGAAGCTGTCGCGCTCAAGTGGTGTTGGGCACGGGGAAGAGATGTATTGCAAATCGCGAACTCATGTAGCAGTAACCCATCAATGTCTCCGCCGGCAAAGAAAAAGCAACCGCAAAGGGAGAAAAGGAGCAGTGTTCGCGAGCCAAAGATTGCCCTGCTCTCACGGACCGGCCGGTGCTCCCTATCTTTGCGAAGAGCTCTGTCGCTGGAGAAGGGAACCGCTGCAGGATGAGGTCATGGCGCAGGTGAATCGATCAATGCATGCGATCATCAATCAATGTTTCTTTGGGTCAGGTATCTGATGACTGTTGAGAGGAAATACTCACATGCTTTGCGTGAGGACGGCGGCTGGTGCCTATTCTGGAGCAAGTGCAACAGTCAGCACGTGCTGATATCCCTCCCTCTTTCATCGTCTTTCTTCACATCTTCGACACCTTCACTCCACGACAACAAGAGAGCCACGATCAGGACGCCCCATTCGCAATCAGCACCCTCTCTCCAGCATGCCGACCGCCAATGGCAACAATGCGCCCGAGGGCATCACCTCCCTCCTCGACACCGACCTCTACAAGCTCACCATGCAGTGCGCCGTGCACAAATTCTTCCCTTTCGTCCAGGTCGCCTACTGCTTCACGAACCGCACGCCGCATATGAAGTTTACACGCGGAGCATACAACTGGTTGAATGAACAGATACAAAAGCTAGGCAACATCCGAGTGTCAGAGGAGGAGATCCAATGGTTGAAGAAGTCATGTCCATACCTCAACGGCGACTACCTCGCCTACCTGGAGACCTTCTATCTCAAGCCCGACCAGCATCTAAAAGTCTCTTTCACCCCAGTGGATAACTGCAGTGGCGACTCTGCGCTCGGTGATGTCTCGATAAGCGTCCGCGGTCTCTGGGTCGAGACGATCCTCTACGAAATCCCGCTCCTCGCCTTATTGTCTGAAGCATACTTCAAATTCGTCGACCGCGACTGGAATCACGACGGGCAGGTCGAGAAGGCGAAACAAAAGGGCTTGCAACTGGTCGAAGCGGGATGCACATTCAGCGAGTTCGGTAGCCGGCGGAGAAGAGACTACAGAACCCATGAGATGGTCATGCAGGGGCTGCTAGAGGCATCGCGAGAGGCGCAGGCAAACCGGAAGCAGTGGAAGGGGAAGTTTACCGGGACATCGAACGTACACTTCGCTATGCGCTACGGCGTGGCGCCTGTGGGCACGGTTGCGCATGAGTGGTTCATGGGTATCGCGGCCATCACGGACGACTTCGCCGGGGCAAACGAGAAGGCAATGCAGTACTGGGTCGCCACCTTCGGCAGAGGAGTGCTGGGTATCGCATTGACAGACACATTCGGCACACCATCCTTCTTGAACGCCTTCGCAAAACCGGCGCCCAAGAGCGGCACCACAGACGCAATCGATGCCGGCCAAGATCCAACATACGCTCAAATCTTTACGGGCGTGCGACAGGACTCTGGCGATCCGCTGGAGTTTGTGAAGCTGATGCGCCATTTCTACGCTCAGAGTGGGATCCAAGATTGCAAAGTCGTTGTCTTCTCCGACTCGTTGAACGTCGAGAAGTGCATACAGTACAAGGAGGCTACCGACGACGCTGGCCTGACGCCTTCGTTCGGAGTCGGAACCTTTTTCACCAACGACTTTCAGCATGTCAGTGACAAGAGCAAGAGTGTGCCCATGAACATTGTCATCAAGCTGAGCGAGGCCGAGGGTCGGCCGGCGGTCAAGCTGAGCGATGACATGGGGAAGAACATGGGCGACAATGAGTTGATGCGGAAGGTCAAGGCGTTGGTGGGGTATCAGGATAAGAGCTGGGCGGGAGGGGACGAGGCGCACAGGTGGGATAAATGAGGCAATGGGAAAGACCTCCGTGCTGGACACTGACGAAGGATGACACGAGACGACTGACGAAAGGCGTGATATTCAAAGGGCCATAGCAGATGATAGAACCGATACCCTCGATGGGTTGGACTGAATGCAATCGGGGCAAAGAAAAGGAATGCGTGCTGGCTCAAGGGCGTCCGCCCATGATGTACAGGCTGAAGTAGATATGATACAAGCCCAAGCTCCTCCTAATGCTTCGCCATCCGACGGGCCTTCTCGTCCATCTTGCCCCCCGTAAGCATCTCCGCAATCCGCCTCATCCTGTCGCGGGTGAGCTCGCTGTCGCCATTCGCCCCAATCGAGTCTTTGGTAGCCTTATTCAACATGTCCTGAACGCTCATGGGGATGCCTTGCCCCCAGACACTAGCATTGTGCATGTCCTCACCAAACACCACCGGCTTCTCTGGCGTGCCAAACGCCTCATCAATAGCGGTCTCAAGCTGCTGCGGCGTGACAATAAACTCCCGCGCCCGCATATATAGCGTGTGCAAGCTATCCAGCCGCTCCTCCTGCTTCGCCTTCGCATGTCTCTCGTAGTTCGCCCGCTTCGCCGCCAGCCTTGCCTCCCGCGTCGGGTCTTCAATCGGCCCATGCATCAGCTTTTCCAGATCCAGCCCGTGGCTCGGCGTCGTGAGGCGCTCCGCTTCGCTCTCGGGCTTGCGCACCAGCGCGTCCCTCTCCGCGCTGCGCGCCGCCAGCTGCGCCTGCCTCCGCGCCTGCTCCGCCTCCTGCCGCGCCTTCAGGCTCTTTACGCCCTCCCGCAGGTTACGGCGCCGGTTCTCGCTCACGCGCGCTTTCCAGGCCTCGCGGCTGGTGGGGGGGTACTGGGGGTCCTTGGCTGGGCGGGGGGTGGCTTTGTCGATTTCGGCGTCGGAGGCGGGGTTGACGTTGGAGCGGCCGGCGAAGACATCGCGGGGGATTGGGAGCGTGCCTTTGACGGGAGGGTGATCGGGGACGGTTTGTTGCGGTGGCTCGGGGATGTCGATGTAGCGTGGGTGCTCGGGGCCGACTTGGGAATGGGGTTTGGTGGTCGCGAAGGCACGGTGCGTGCACTGCGGGCAGCGCCAGGCGCGTAGAGGGGTCGCGAGCGTTGTGCGAGGGGGCATTTTGGAGATCGTGGATGACCTAGGAGGTTGTGCCTGTGATGGAAACGTCCGCCTGAAGGCAATTGGACTTGACGTTCTGCGGAGTCCTCGGAGGTAAATGGTCCGTGCATTTCGCGGGAGAATTTATTCGACTTTCCATATCCGAGCTTGAACGCCCTCGTTTGCTTGACCACTCTCTTCAAGCGACAATCGCAATACCAATTTTTCTGTCCAGTCCTTGCGTTTCTAGTGTGCCCTTTGCACAATGGGTTCAGGCAAGAAGGAGTCTTCCCGCCGGGAACGGCAAGGAAAGGCAAGCAACGACAGGATGGGCAACGTGCGCACCAAAGGCGAAAATTTCTACCGCGATGCAAAGCGCGTAAAGACTCTCAACATGTTCAAAGACCAAGGCCCTCAGCGGAATGCAAAGGGAGACATTACACAAGCTGCTGCATACCAAGGCAAGGAGAAGCCCAATGCGCGTATCGAGCCTCACAGGAAATGGTTTACGAACACGAGAGTGATCAGCCAGGATGCGCTCAGCTCGTTCCGAGGGGCAGTGGAGGCACAGAGCAAGGACCCATACAGTTACCTGCTGAAGCAGAACAAGCTGCCCATGAGCTTAATACACGACAACAAGGACAAGGAGAGAAAAGACGGGCTGGTCCAGCACCAGGCCAAGATTCGGATCGAGACAGAGAAGTTTGGCGACACATTCGGCCCAAAGGCACAGCGAAAGCGGCCTCGGCTTGCTGTCGGTTCGATTGAAGACATGGCAAATGCGACTGAACAGGATCACCAAACATTCGCCGACAAGCAGGAGGAAGCACGTCATCTTGCTGGAGCGGCTTGGACGACAGATGGCGAGCCTTTGAACGCTTCAGCAAATGCAGAAACCGAGAGCACTGGCGAAATGACATCAGCACGCGAACCGATCTTTTCGAAAGGACAATCAAAGCGCATATGGAACGAACTCTACAAAGTCATCGACAGTTCCGACGTAGTAATTCACGTACTTGATGCTCGTGATCCAATTGGAACACGCTGTCACAGCGTTGAAAAGTACATTCGGGAAGAGGCGCCTCACAAGCACTTGCTGTTCCTTCTGAACAAGTGCGACCTGGTGCCGACCACTGTCGCGGTATGTCTACCATTTTCTTTCTATCCGCTTTCCCCTTTGTCCGCCATCGCTTTAGTCAAGGTTCCGCCCGACCTTCTTGGTCGCGCTTCTCAATGGACGAGAATCTGTTACGGCAATGGCAGATCAAGTTCATCTCCACCGATCCTCTGCCGTCTTGGTATGGTCACTAGGAGATACTTTGCGTTCTGTCTGAGTAGCAATCCTGAGCCCACCCTCGCGATGTGGCACGGTGAAGGAGAGCTTAGTTATAGAACGCACATCACGAATTCAACTAGCTTTTGGTTTTCAATCTTTCCGGTGAGCTTGACACTGACAGCTCAACTATAGGCTCGATGGGTAAAGCTTCTCAGCCAAGAACATCCGACACTCGCCTTCCACGCCAGCCTCACAAACTCATTTGGTAAAGGCACTCTCATCTCTCTTCTCCGCCAATTTTCTTCTCTCCACGCAAACCGCAAACAGATCTCCGTCGGCTTCATCGGATATCCCAACACTGGAAAATCCGCAATCATCAACACGCTTCGCAAGAAGAAAGTTTGCAAGACCGCGCCAGTTCCCGGCGAAACGAAGGTTTGGCAGTACATTACGCTCATGAAGCGCATCTACCTCATCGATTGCCCTGGTATTGTTCCACCGAGTATGGGCGATACCGAGGAAGATATCCTGTTGCGGGGAGTTGTGAGGGTTGAGAATGTCGAGTACCCAGCACAATACGTCCCGGCTGTCCTTGCGCGATGTCAGAGGCATCATCTCGAACGCACGTACGGGATCAAGGGATGGGCACAGCCGCCCGTGGAGAACGAGGATGGTGTCGAGTTGAGAACACAGAAGCAGCGGCTCGAAGAGGCAACGAAATTCCTCGAGATGCTGGCGAAGAAGGGCGGCAGGCTTGTGAAGGGTGGAGAGGCTGACCTCGACGCTGTGGCGAAGATGGTCTTGACCGACTTTCTTCGGGGTCGACTGCCCTGGTTTGTCAAGCCGCCGTCAGCTGGCAAGCAGGGAGAACAGGAGATGAAGATTGAGGGGCGTGATGAACTGCTGGGCTTGACTCATGGCAAGAGAAAAAGGCAGGAGGCTGAAGAGGCCGAGGAGCTGGCAGAAGAGGCTGCGGCTGAAGAGGAAGCTGAGGAGGAAGACCCCAACGATTCCGAGGGTGACTCATTTTCTGGCTTTGAAGACGAGGACGACGCATCGTCCGAGGATGGCGCAGAGGAAGGGGGTGTCGCGGTCGTGGACGACAAGACCACCGACAAGAAGCCAAGATGAAGGACTTGTCAGCTCAACGCCTGTACGAAGTGATGACCCGGATGTCTCTGGCCTCGGCAAAGACCAGCATCTGGCTCCCGTCACACCCGTCACACTTATGCCACCACGTGCACTACACAGCGCATCGCCACCGCGTTTTAGAGCAGGCTCCACTTGATGCGAGTGCGGTGGGACCGGCACAGCCCTCCGCCACGTGATCTGTGGGCGATGCGAGCCTCTATCGTCGGAGGAGTAACGGCTGCTTCACGCTCAGCCCACCGGAAGAACAGCGGGTCGGACGACTACAGTACTCAGATAGAGACGACAGAGTCGGAGGGGGACGAAGAGGCACCTAGCTACAGGCTAGCTACTTGCGCCAACGAGATACCTGGTACTAGACCGCCCTAAGATACTGTAGGCAAGCACTTCTTATGGCCTTGGGAGTCTTACTGCCTCTTGGCCGCCTCTAACACCACTTCATCGATCCCACTGAACTTCAACCGTCCGGTATTCCCGTAGCCGATTTTATTTCAGCAATCTTCTTGACGTCGTGATACAACGGTGCGCACGATCTCCTTTTTGGCTGAATTGACCTGGGGACACGCACGTGGATTGCTAGTCCGGGGTTCCACTTCTGGAGGCCGCAGTGACGTTTTGTCAATCCCCAGTCCGCATGTCGTTGTAGATCAGTGCGGCATATCTTCCATTTGCGGGTACGCGGAGGCGGGAGCGGCAACGATGCCATTCTGCCTGAATGCGAGTTGACGCGAGTGGGGAATCTGGAGACAATGTGTGAAATCATAATCGCTTGGATCCTTGCTCGGACGGATTGTATAGCGTCGTCTGAACGCCGCCCACGGCCGTCCTAAAATTGCCGCGCATCGCGTCGCGAGCCCCATCGACGGCAGTTCGCGACATGCACGTTGTCCGTCTCCTTCCAAGTTCGGGACTGAGGACTGGCGTTGCGGGGAAGCTCCGAACAAGCTGCGGGATGTCCAGGCACAGTTCCACTCTTTCGCTCGCCTGGCTCCTGATCATCAAATGATCATTCATCTTACACTCGCGACTCAATTCGGGATCAACAATGCGGTCGTACAAGGGTCGTCCCGCAGCTCGTCGACTTGTTCCCCGCTCAAGCTTTCGCGCCGCAACGCCCCACCGCGCTCTTGCTCGCCGGCATGCAGAGTGAGACCGCATGGCATCTTTTAACCAGACTCTGGCCAAGACCGCGCATAGAAGGCACGCTGCAATGCATGAACGACGTCAATAACATGTGCTCGTGAGGGGACGTTCGCGAAAGGCAAGTACAAAACCGCAGCTCTTCGTTCGTCTCCAACTTTCTTTGCCGCATCTTTTTTCCATATCGATCGAATTCTCTTGTCATGTCTACATTTTTGGGTGTCGCCGTGTTGGCGGGCCTGGCAGGGCACTCGTATGCCCAGCTTGAAGGAAGGGGATTTCCGGACTGCCAGAATGGGCCGCTGAGGAACAACACGGTCTGCGACCAGAGCGCAGGTCAGCTCGGAGGCTCTCGAAAATGTGAAGGCTTAGCAAATGCTAATAGATAATAGACCCTCTCACCAGAGCGACTGCGCTAGTGGCTGAGATGACCCTGATGGAGAAGATAAACAACACCCAGTTCGCGAGCCCTGGAGTTGATCGACTCGGCTTGCCAGCATACACTTGGTGGAACGAAGCACTCCACGGCGTAGCTGACTCGCCAGGAGTCAACTTCTCCGACTCTGGCGACTTCTCATTTGCCACCTCCTTCCCGCAACCGATCCTCATGGGCGCTGCGTTCGACGACCAACTCATCCACGACGTCGCTGAGGTCATCAGCACAGAAGCTCGTGCTTTCAGCAACGTAGACCGAGCAGGAATAAGTTTCTACACGCCCAACGTGCAAGTACAGTCGACTTGGGGCTTCAGAGACCCGCTGCTGACTGCATGATAGCAATCCGTTCCGCGATCCTCGCTGGGGTCGTGGACAGGAGACCCCTGGAGAAGACCCCTTCCATCTCTCACGCTACGTAGAAAACTTGATCCGCGGTCTGCAGGGCGAGATCGACGACCCTTATAAGAGGGTAGTTGCCACCTGCAAACATTTTGCCGGTGAGTTCTTGCTACCCAGCTGTCTTGAACATGGAACGAAACTTTGGTTCTACCGAGGGTTTCATGCCACGGCCTGCGAAGTGACGGCGGCGGCCAATAAGAGATCGGTTCAAGCCAAGACTGACAATGTATAGGCTATGATCTCGAGGATTGGAATGTAAGGAGAAGCTCAGGACCATCTGACTGCCGCAGATGCTGATTTATGTCTCACAGGGGAACTTCAGATACCAATTCGACGCCCACATCAATCCACAGGAGCTTGTGGAGTTCTACCTGCCGCCATTTGAACAGTGTGCACGTGATTCGAATGTTGGCTCGATGATGTGCACGGTAAATGTTACTCTAGGCGTGAAGCTACGCTCCCGTGTTCAATAGGGCGCAGAACGAGACAAAACGGACTGACTTGGCTTTTCTCACACAGTACAACGCCCTTAATGGCGTTCCAACTTGCGCGGACCCCTGGTTGCTTCAGAATGTCCTGAGAGAGCACTGGGGCTGGACCAACGAGCAGCAGTTCGTGACCAGTGACTGTGGATCTATCCAAAACGTCTTCTATCCGCACCACTGGTCAGAGACTCGCGAGCAAACTGTTGCCGACACACTCAATGCCGGAACAGGTAAATGGAGCACCGATTAGTAACCAGACGACGCAGAACCCATGGTAACGATGAACGTAATTCCAGATCTAGACTGCGGGACGTATTATCCCGTTCACATCGGAGGGGCATTGGAGCAAAATCTTATCGAAGATGCTACGCTCGACCGAGCGCTCGTTAGGCTGTACAGTTCCCTCGTCAGGCTTGGCTATTTTGACGGCGATTCCGTGTCGTACCGTTCCCTCACGTGGGAAGATGTCAACACAGAGCACGCGCAAGAGCTTGCGTACAACGCGGCTGCCGAGGGCATCGTGCTGCTGAAGAACGACGGGACTCTCCCGCTGCAGATTGCAAGCAACATGACGGTGGCGATGATTGGCACCTTCGCAAACGCGACGACTGAGATGCAAGGCAATTACGCAGGAGCAGCGCCGTACCTGCGGTCACCAGCTTATGCTGTTAATCAGACGGGAGCCGAGGTCTTGCTTCTCGAGATCGGGTCTTCGAATGACCCAACGACGCGTGACTGGCCGACCGCGCTCGACTACGCAGAGCGAGCTGATGTCATCATCTTCGCCGATGGCATCGACAATAGCGTTGAAGCGGAAGACAACGACAGAAATGTGATTGCCTGGGGACCCTCGCAATTGGACCTGATCGAGCAGCTAGCCGCTTACGACAAGCCCATGATTGTCCTGCAGATGGGCGGTGGGCAACTCGATGATACACCTTTGAAGAACAACCCAAACATTAATGCATTGCTCTTCGGCGGTTACCCCGGACAGGATGGAGGACCCGCGTTGGTGGATACCATCACGGGCAAGAATCCACCAGCCGGTGAGTTGCGAGACCTGTGATAGCAGATCCTCGCTCAGATGACTGACACCTATTTAGGACGCCTACCTACAACCCAATACCCTGCTGCTTACATCGCTGAGTGTCCGATGACCGACATGAGCATTCGGCCGAACCCGACCACTGGCTGCCCGGGAAGGACTTACAAGTATTACGAGGGTGATGCACCATATGTTTTTGGCACGGGCTTGCATTACACTACCTTCACCGCCGCATTCCAGGGCGAAGCGATGGAACATGCAAGCTATGACATTGCGAACCTTACCGGCGACTGCACTGAACAATACCAGGACCGCTGTCCTTTCATGACCGTCGATGTCGACATCACCAACACAGGCGAGGCGACCTCCGACTATGTCACCCTCGGCTACCTCACCGGCACCCATGGCCCTGCTCCCCACCCTCACAAGCGGCTACAGGCCTACTCCCGCCTTCACGACATTGAGGCTGGTGCCAGTCAGACCGCGCGTCTCGACCTCACACTCAACAGCCTTGCGCGTGTCGACGAACACGGCAACAAGGTCGTGTACCCCGGCGATTACGCGATGTTGATCGACAATCAGCCGCTGGCTATGTGGAACTTCACATTGACTGGCGAAGAAATGGTGATTGACGAGTTGCCTGTTCCACCTGAACCGGTGTTCCAGGAAGGTGATTATTGGGTTGGCGGCTATGGGTCCAGTTACGGGTCGCGTGGAGTCTCTGCGGACGGTCAGACAGTTTTTGGAGACGAGCCGGGCCTGAACGGCAATGAGCAAACGACTGGGTAGAGCGTATAATGAATTGAAGACCGGTCTGAATGTCCAGGACGCTCATTGTTCAAGCAACCAAGTAATGAATCAAAAGTTCAGTCCATCCTACCAGAAACTCCTATTTATTTCAACGATCACTTCTTTGTCGGCCACATGTATCATCAGCCGGTCAATTCAATGATTTCCTACACGGGAGGTTAGGGCGTCTTGGCATCATTAGCCTGCATAATCCACTCCTGCTTGTCATGGTGATCAACACGCGATCTCGTACAGTTGCGAGTGATCCAGCTCATCCAACGCTGCTCTCGCCTCTGAATCAACAAACACGCTCTACCTACATGTTTTTACATCGACTGCGAGGGTCAAGACGCAGTGACTGCCTCTGGATACTTGGTCGCTTCCGAGTTCATCAATGTTTGCACAAGTTCTAAGCGATCATTTCCGAGCAAAAGTCGCATTTTCTCGCCCTGAACGAAACGGAATGTGAGGCTAACGGCCTCCCGGCGGCGTTGCAAGAAGAATATATGCTTGAGACATGACAGCACGTTCTCCGAAGCACAGAAACAAACGGATGGCTTGACACCTACACCCCGCTTCCCCTTTTTTTCCCGCGACCTCCTACTGTTTCGGCACCAACCTTCGCCACTTCACGCTGAGCTTGCTCTTGCATCAAAAGTTCCCTCCATCGCCAACGCTACGCCTGATCTGGGTCATCCTACCTAGCATCGAGTTTGGCTGCTCGTCCAACTTCCGACCCTCAAGCAGGTACCAATGTTTTGCGAGCCCAGCCTCAGAAAATGGCAGCCTTCAGCAGCGTCGAGCTCGATGAAGACGCGGCCAGGCAGACGCTTGTCCAGTCCACTGCGAATGTCGAGGAACTGGAAGGATTTAGCCAGTGCATTCAAGACCGCGGCTTCTACGACTTCACGCAAGCCTACGTCCTGGGCATGGAAGCGTGGAGGGACGCAAACAACCAGCTCATGGTTCGTCTCTTCAATGCCTCAGGAGCCTAATTCGAGGCAGTCCCCTTTCGCTGGAGATGATCATACCAATCTGGTGCGCCATCTCGCATGCGTCATGGCAGACCTCATCTACATGCAAAATGTGGTCTCGGGAGATGATGGCCACGCCGGCGCGACAAACACTCTCTTGACACAATTCTTATCGAAGATGTTCCGCCTGCCTGTCAAAGACGAAATCTTTGCAGCTGCGTTGAAGGCCAGATCGCAGGGAGGGGCACCGACAACCGTCGTTGGCGGAGGATCGACAGGTGCTCAGGATCAGACATTGAGCAGACCTGCGACAGCAGTGCCTGGAAGCCGGCGTGTCTCTGGTCGCGGAATACAGACACACACCGGCGTTATCAATAGTGGCATGACATGCTGCAAGAAACTTCATCCATCGTCTTGTCATTTCGAGCGACTCGCATCTCGAGGATGCAGAGGGGGAGGGCGGCATGATCATCGACTCGCTGAGTTTTCACCTCCTGCGCCTCTTCGACCTCATTCGTAAGGGCGGCCTAGTCAAATCACTGGCGCAGCAGGAGTTGGTGCTGCGATTTCGGGGAGAAAACGAATGGCATAGGTTCACATAGCAAGACGCCGAGCGGTTTCTTTCCACAATCGAACAGCCGCACCTGGGTATCTTGCACCCACATGCATCCACAGACCAGTTTTGCTGGCTGTCGTGCAAGTTCAAAACAAGCCTCAACCTCATCCGGCCAGCTTTCTGTACAAATCCAAATTCGCCAGGACCAAGATGTCGACGACTTGACGACAATTCTCATCGACCATAGCGTCGAAGCGCGGACTCTTCAGCAGCGCCATCAGAGCGCATGTCAAAGACGGCCCTCCGAGCAGGAAAATGTGTGCGAGAGTGAAACGCGCTTAGAACCATCTGGCTGCACGCTGTGCGCACTGCCGTATCTCATGCCCACAGCTTCTAAGCGGTTCACACAGCATAGCAATGCACCTGACGCACCTTCACGAGGCGGTCGGTCTCGAGTGGCGCGGGTGACCAAAAGCACTATGCCAGACCAACTACCCATAGGGACCCGCCGTAGGAAGAGCGCACTCGACTCTGCATCTGCTGCCAAGAGGCGCATTCAAGCTGCTGCAGAGTCTCAAGAGGCGCGCTTCTACGCCGGCCAGCAAAATTTTGAGGAGGCGGCTGCCATGCTTAGGAACGCCACCGCCGCTGCTGGGACTAGGAAGACGACGCACAAGCCGCGTGCTTCGCCGCCGGTGAGTAGTAATACCTATCCTCGGGCAGCTCGTCGCTGACGCACGATACCAAATTCGGGAAGGGGAGGATCCGCTGTCACCGCTGCAGACTCCTCCCCCCGGAGCAGCCCAGAGATCGCGGGGTCACCAGCAGTCGTCGTCTGGTCCAAAGACGTCTCTTACAGGGCAGCCAATGCCTTCTCGACCAAGCCCGAAGAGCGCAAGCAAGCGTGTCAACGAAGAAATGAGCATCTCATCCGCAAACACACGTCTCCAATTTCCGTCTGCAGACCAGCCGCGAGGTGGAGCACCAGCTGGAGCACCGACCCAGGTACAGGTATTCGAGTAGGGACAAGCTCAAGCGCAGGCACAGGTCCAGTTGGATCCGCAGACGCAAGGGCAAGGTCAGAGCCTGGACCAGGCATCGGCGCAAGATCAGACGCAAGTGGATACGCAACCACCAGCTCAAACCTCCCATCAAACGTAGCCCCGGCGATCCAGGGGCATCCGCAAAGCCTTCGGTCGTGCCGGCCGCACGCTTCGCCCTTAGCAATGGCCACTCGATTGGTGCTAGGTCAAAAAGATGTTCAACTTTGCGCTGTTGTCTTGCACGTAGTGCAGTATCTGCGGAAAACATTCAGGTACATTCCATTACTGTACTGCCGTGTACTGTGTCCCTGCTCTCCTTCACACTAGTGCCCGCAATGGAAGACATTGTTGATAACGAGTCATCGTGAGGTGCGAAGGTCCCTCGCGCAGTCGCGCCAGATGCTGCAAGGTGCGCTGTGCTATCAAAAAATGAATGTAACGAAGCATCCCAATTAGGCAAGTAGTACACAGCCAGACATCCCACTAAGCACGCGACGCCGTCCTCCTGGACCGTAACTCTCCGGCACACCCAAAATTGCTGCGCAGCAATGGCTCCATCAAGTCGCCTGCCGTCAGCGCGTCGCCCTGGAGGCGATGCGGGACGGAGTCGGCCAGTATCCATGATTGAGGTACCTTCTTATCCTCAGCTGTGCATTCACCGGCGAGCCCTTGTTGACGCCTCCAGGGATCGGTGAACAACCTTCCGAACCTGTCGCTACAGTCGAAGGATGAAGATCCAGCAAAGAAACCAAAGCGACGAAGTTTGCTGCCGCAATTTCCTCGCATGTCCTCGAACCATTCCAAGGAGGAAAGCAATGGCGGCATCAAGGAGGAGGCAGAAGAACACGCGAGCGTGGAATTAGACCGGGATGGCTCACAGGACACACAGAGCTCCGGAGAAAGCATTGGAAGGAAGGCGATCGACGAGGACAGAAGAGCTATGCCTCCACCCGCGGCTCCAGCGCAGCCGCAATCACGACTCTCGAGACCGACTTCCATGATCCCACCGCGCAACTCTAGTAAGGTGCAGGCAACGAAGACTCATGCGCGTGAAGGCTCGGACGAGAGAAAGGGGGCCCAGGACGACGAAAGAGCCCAATCTTTGGCTGCGCTGACCGGGGGACCGTCGACGGGGGAAACACCCACGCCCAGCAGCAAACCGGCAGCGGCAGAAAGTGGGTTGAAGAGGGCAGGCTCGACCAGAGTGCCGCAGTCACCTAGACCAGGTATTCCCTCACGGACGACGAGTGTCAAGACCAAGGAAGGGCACACAAGAGCGGCCAGTATGGCAACGAGCTCCATTGCCGAGAAACGAACGTCTGTCGCCAGCCGTAGGCAGCCATCGACCACGACCGCAAGCACAACTCAGCCGTCGAATTCAGCGACGCCTCCTTCTCCGCCCCAACGTGCATCCGGAATGCATCGTCCTCGACCATCATCACAGCTCCCATCTCATCCTTCGAAACCCTCCTTCAACACCTACCAGCAACACTACTCGCCCGCCAAATCCGCCCTTCCAAAGCCCCCCATCCCCAGCTCTCGCATATCCAGCAAACCCACTGCTTCACCAGCCGACGAAGATCCCCCAAACTTTGAAACCACAAAAGCTCAACTTGAGCTCCTCCAGCTCTCCCTACTACACGAAGCGTCAGCGAAGACTTCCCGCGACTACACGGCCAGCGCCAAGCGCAAACTCAGCCGTCGTCACAATAAGCTGCGCAAGGAGTATGAGGGGATCCGCGCCACGGAGCTCGTACACCAGCGCGCCGTCAACTTATCCGCGCTCGAGAGCTGGTGTCCAGAGCCCGGACTACTCGTCGAGAATCTGCAGATTTTGAGCATGGTGTACAGTGACCTGACGGGCCTAATGGAACCTGACAGCCGGTACGCCGAGGTAGTGGAGCTTTTCGAGTTGTGGATTGAGCAAGCGCAGGCGCCTGCGGGCGAGGGTGGAGCTTTTGTGCAGCCGCTGTCAGAGGACTGGAGGAATGCGCACGGGTCGCTCGCGCTGAGGTTGCGAGCTGTGCAGAGGAATCTGGGGGTGTTGCCACCCGTTGAGGGAGTGCAGGGCGAGGAGAGCTCTGGGTTGGAGGTGGTTCTAGGAGGATGCAGGAGGCTGGTCGAGGATATGCTGGCGGAGCTCGAGGTCATGGCGAGGGTAGAGACTGAGGTCTTGAATAGGGAGAGGGCAAGGGTTGAGGAAGAAGTCAAGGGGCTGGTTGGCGGGTCAGGTGGAGCGTTGGAGGAGAGCAACTGGGTACCGGCATGGCAGAAGGCATCATAAGGTGCATTTGGATATACCATGGTGCTTGTATCAGAATAACATTGGCCATCAATACCGGATACTTGTAACGTTCAATCGTCCAATCCTTCCCGCTTTTACCTGTGTGCGCGAACGTCCCCGCGATTTCCAGCCGCCCCCGGCTTTCCACCTGCGGTCAACACGTAACATTGCTCGATATTGCGCCTCCCACCTGCGCCTACAAGATACTCGGTGTGTTGCTGAGCAAGGCGTTGAATTGAACAGAGCATCGATTTTGGGCTTCGGACACAATGCCGCGGTCGCGGACAGGATGGTAATTGGCACACCTTCCCCATCCACAACCTTTCGGGACACCTTCCTATTACTCCCACCTCACCCCTCCATTCCCGTCAACCCTCCTTGCGCCATCCGCTAACACTCCCAGCCTGACTTGCCGCCAGCGCAAGCTCAAATGCAGCGAAGAGCGCCCCGTCTGCAGTCAGTGCCAAAAAGCCAACCGCGAATGCACGCCCAGCTCCGGCATCACCTTCCGGCACCAGCAGAACCCCAGCCTCAACAGCCGCGAGCGCGGTGCCGGCGCGCTCAAGAGCTTCTATGGCTATAAGGAGACGTTCGGCAAGGGGACCGTGTGGGTTGATGTCCCGCAGCAGCTGACGTTTGTGCATACCAATAACCCGTATGAGGACGAGGAGGAGGGGCAGCGGGGGCCGCAGCAGCAGCAGCAGCAGGGTTACAGCGGGGGCGCGGATGAAACGAGCTTCATGGCGGAGGGGAGTGGGTATGAGCTTGCGCAGGCGGCGTTCCCGGCGTATGCGACGCAGGGGCTCGAGGCCCTCAGCGCTGTCGCCAGCCAGGACCAGTATAGCTACGCGCCCCCGCCCGCGCCGATGAACCAGCAGGATTACCAGAGGCCGGCTCAGCAGCAGCAAAATGACGCCGACACGAGTGCCCAGAACGCGAACACGCAGCAGGCCCAGGAGATCGACTTCATTCTCAATCCTTCCCATGGCCTGCCGCAGAACCCCAATATTGATCCCCAGCTCCACTCTGGGACTCCCGTCTCGCAGTCGGCGGGCGAGCAGGCGACGCCGACGTACCCGGCGCAGCAGCCTCATTCTCCCGAACAAGTACGTATCACGCCGTGCAGCCTTTTTTTTTTTTTTTTTTTTTGGATGATTGAGCTTACACGCGCCGGAAGGAGTTCAACGCCGCCGCCATGGCAGAGCAACTATTGAGGCCGCAGAGCTAGCCCTCATGCTGTACGAGCTTTCTGAAAAAATAGGGCTGCGGAGTCCCAGCATAGAGTTAAACCTGTCCCTCGCCACTGCTGTACCCCACAAAAACCGCCAAATGGCTGATATTGGTCTATACATGCGCGGTGGTATGCGCAAGGAGCTGGTACGGGAGTTCGGAGGAAACTTGTGGTGGAAAAAGAAGACGCGGTAAAGGGCCAGAGAAGCTGGACGAAGAAAGCCGGCCTTTGCTGTTAGGCGTAGACACTGGGCTACAGACAGTGCGAGAGTGTTACGATCTACCTGTATTAATATAGAAGCAGGCACTTGCCCGCACTTCATGACCGAAGACTTCTCCATTATCAGATGCTGCTTCTGAGGAATTGATTTCGTCAGGGTCATCGGCACCTCGAACAGCCGATATGGTTATGACCAAATGAAGTGATGACGATTCGACAATGTTTTGGCAAGTACAGTCCCTTGTGCAAACCCTTCCCCAGTCTTGTTTTGATGCTCGGAGAGACAAGAACAGCAATTCTGCACAGCGAGCTAAAAGTTTACTCGACAACTGTCCTGTAAATCCGTACCATGGTATCACATTCCCCAGTCCTCACTCCCACGATCTGAAATCCTATAAATAGCCAGCCCCCAAGCCACGACATAGCTCATCAGAGCCCTACCCGTGCCGCTCGGTCCAGCGGCCCACTCCCCTTCCCCATTCTTAACCTCGCCTCCCAAAATCAGAGTTTCGCCTCCCCTCCCACCACCCTACTCCACTCCCC
>JAWXCT010000114.1:122326-153641 GCA_034509035.1 Saxispiralis lemnorum
GGGTCAGATACTGGGGGGTGGCGGGTAGGAGACGAGAACAAGGAAGGATGAGAGAGAGTGAGCGCCGAAGGGGAAGAAAGGGGCGAGAGTGGGAGTGGGAGTGGAAGTGGCAACGAAAGTGAACGTGTCAGGCTGGTGGTATCGCATATCAATAAAACGCTTCAAAACCACCCCCCTCAACACCGAAAAAACCATCATTGCCCTGCAGTGAGCTCGACCAGCCGATCGAAGTGCGTGTTCCAAGCGTCGACGAAGACGTCTTCGGAGAAGCGCTTGGAGCTCTCGCGGGCGCGTTGGCGCATTGCGAGCGCTTCGACGGGTGGGAGGGAGAGGGCTTGGGCGAAGCGGTCGGCGAATTGCTGGGGGGTGGTGGCGTGGAAACCTGTGTCGGACACATAAGACATTAGTGACACCACTATCCTCGCAGCCGAAACGTTCGGAAAAGTGCCGGATAGACTCACCCGTCGCCTCCCCGCCCAAAGGCACGACGATATCCTCCCTCGGGCCCCCCGAATCATTTACCACGCTTATCAGCCCCGCGGCCTGGTACTCCACGACCCCAATCCCAAAATGCTCGTTCCACATGCCGTTGACGCCGATGGAGCACGTGCGCAGCATCTCCATAATTTTCGGCCATTTCGCGTTGACGACAAACTCGATCGCGTCCTTGGCGTCCTGCGCCTGCAGGCGAAGCTTGTACACGCGCTTCTCGTCCGAGTCGTCGCGCACGGAACCGACAAGTATGAGCTTCGGGTGCGGGCGCTGTGGAGTGGTGGGTGGAAGGGTCTTGAGGTAGGTCGTGAAGGCGTCAATGATGGTTTGGTGCTGTTTTTCCGGGCGAAACTGCGCGATGTAAAGGATGTTAGGCACGCGGGTCTCCTCGGAAGCCTCGTCAAGTGGGATAGTCTGGCGGAGTTCGGACACCGCGCAGGGTGGGTAGACGACGGCGATGGCGTGGCGCTTATGGCGCGAGGTGCGGGCCGCGCCCCAAAGGCTTGAGACGTGGCGCTGCGTCCAGGTGCTGTTGGTCATGACGACGTCGACGTGGCCGCCGACCCAGCTGTAGAAACGGGCGAAGAGCTGCCAGTAGAGCTGCTTGGCTTGGCCTCGCGCGCCTCTGCCCAGGCCGGCGTTGACGCCGCGGCCGGCGACTTCGTCGTGTAGGCTGCTGAGCATGTCCGTCGAGATGGTGGGGTAGTGGACATAGGCGGCCGTGGCGGCGGAGGGGAAGAGCCATTTGCTGAGGGCGAGTGTGAAGGCGTAGCCCATGGTGTCGATGAAGATGTCCGGGGCCAGCAGGTTGAAGGCGTCCCAGCCTAGGATGAGCGAGCCCAGGCTCTGGCCCAGGAGGGTGAAGTGCGGCCATTTGCTGGCGTGGACCCACTCGCGGGTGCTGAGGTAGATGAAGCAGATGCGGGCGGGGTTGAGGTCGATGTTGAAGCGGTTGTGCACGTTGGTGAGGATCTGCTCCTTCGAGGCGTCGTGGTCGCCGGTGTAGACGACGCAGAGGGCGTGGGGATAGCGCTTTTGCGTGGCCTGGACAGCGGCGAAGAGGACGCGCTCTCCACCGCCGCCAGCGTTGCAGAAGGGGTGGAAGAAACCGACGACGCCGGAAAACGCCTTCGCGTCACCCGAGACAGCGCCCCCGGAGGAAGATTCCTCCTTGCCCACCTTCTCCCAGTCCTCGTCGAGCGAGGTCGATGATGTTGATTTTTTGGCGGACGTCCCGGTCTTCACCTTTTCCTCTTCCACCGCTCGGTCCAGTAGCACACTCCGCCGCTGCAGTGTCTTGCTCCTGACATGCGCACCAATCGCCCGTCCCAGCAAACGGAATGCACACGGGAAGAGGCCCACGGTGAGGAGCGAGCCGAGAACGACGGCGAGGGTGTTGATGAGGAGGGCCATTGTCCGTGAGCACAGTCGCATGGGTAGGTGTCGATACGGGGAAATGGACGGGCGGTCATAACATGGCCGAGGTGGGAATGTTGTTGTTGTTGTTGATGTTGGTCTTTGGGGAGGCAGCTGGCTTCAGTCAGGCGGGGCACGGCAGCAGCCTCAGCGACAACGCCAGAGCGACACTTTGTCGCGCAGCTGACGATCCACGCGTGCACCGCCCTGCGTCATGGTGCTGCCCGCTCGCCGGCGGGGAGCTCCGCTAACGACGGCCCTGCGCCCCGAACCGTTTGATCGACGCAGGGTCCCGGGAGGGCCGATGCCGTCCCAGCGACGGGCAAGCCCGTCCGACACTCCCGTCCCGACTTCCATGTTGATGAGGGAACTGTACCTTGGAGAGCTTCATCTTCTCAACCCCGTCATTCCTTGAGTTACGAGCGCCATTGGCACCTTGTTGGCCATGGCAACGCTTCTTCGATCGCGCGCGCCCAACGCTCTGCGCACACGGCGTTCCTTACCGACCCCTCTAACCTCCTCTTTTCGCCCTTTTTCGGCCTCCACCCCACGACAGCACACATTGTACGAGTACGCGGTTATCTGCCCCAATGCGTTTCTCGACTTCCTCCATAACGTCACCGGTCTCCCTTGGTGTGCCGTCATTCCGATATCCGCCACTCTGATGCGCGGCCTAGTCCTCTACCACCTCAGCGACCGTCCGAACCACCTGAAAAAGCGGGAATTCGACTTTCTCCGGCCTCTCATCGATGCCGTCCACCTTAACAGAAGCGGGAGTAGCGTGAATTACATGCGTCTGGGAGATAAAGGCCCCTCTTTTCTCCAGACGCTGCACGACCGCTGGCAGGCGAAGAAAGAAGTCGGCTCTTACTTCGGTCTCAGATTATTGGACTACCGGACGTTCATGAGCTTCGGCGGGCTGATCGTCTTCACTGAAGCCCTGCGCGTGCGCTGTGGTGTCCGGCAAGGTCTTCTTTCCCTGATACTGGCGCCTGTCGATGCTGCCTGGGGATACGCATTGGAGTGGTTTAACCCCGGTTCTGAACACAGGCCCTTGACAGAAACAGTGTTGGAGATGTTCGAGGGGATGCGATCCTGGGAGTTTGAGCTGGTTCCAACACCGACGGCCAAAGAAGGTACGGTCCAGCCAGGAGTACTGAACAATCAAGACGCGCTGCAGGAGCTCCGTGCAGAGCAAGGGCCGAGCCAGGCACACGACGCCGCGCAAATGGTGAGCACGGTCGAAAGCGCCCCGCTCGAGCCTCAGGCCACGACCACACCCGATCCAGCGCTGCAGTTGCCTCTCGATCCGACCGTGCACACCGAAGGCTTGTCTTGGTGCCCTGACCTCGCCCTTGCGGACCCCACATATAACCTCTCCATCGCCTTTCTCGCCATCACCTGGGCCATGATCTACCTTGACCGCGACTACATTCAAAAATGGTCTGCGACAGGGAGGTGGCCGGCGCTCAGCACCAGCCAGCGCCTGCGAGGCGTCGGCACCACCATCTTCGTCGGGCTGTCGACCCAGTTCCCCGCCGCCATCTTGTTGTACATTATCCCCAGCTGGGTCACGGGTTGGCTGAGCCGCCGCTGGCTGCTGTACAAACACCCGCTGCCGCCGGTGATTACGCGGTGTCGCCTGCCCATGAGGATGCGGGAGCAGCATGAGTGGAAGAAGGGTCAGGTTTGAAGGGATTAACGAAAAATGCGTGTGCCAGTGCGGATGTCGATGGGACCGAAAGTCTCCTCTGGCCGCTGGATCCGCGAGACGCCGCTAGCTGCAGACTCTACCACCTGTCAATGGAAAGATCGCGGTAGCTCGCTCTGCAAACTCGGGCACGTCAGTCACGGTCTTCCCCGATTGCGTTCGCGAATGCCATAGCTCAGTGCGCGTCTTCGCTCTCCTCGAAAACGCCTGCTCCCAGAACGCCTTTCTTTGCTCGCCTCTGGGCTTGAGAGGCATAGAGGAGTCACAGCCTGAAGACCTGCGCAACATTGGTCGAGACAACTGATGCAAGGTGGGCATGCAGAATCAACATCCGCACATCGACGCCCAAGCTTTCGCAGAACGATCGCTGGGCGTGTGGCAAGGCCGTGAGCGCCGACGGTCTTCTGCCTTGTAGTACACGGTGGGGATGGTTCACTCTACTGGGATGTCGGACGGCGCACAAAGCGTGAGACGCGATGGTGTATGGGTCTCTGAGGCGTATGGGCTCTTTGGCGGTTCCACAAGCGCGCGGGCATCCGGGCCGACGAACGACATCGCGGAGAACGCTTGTGGTACTTGGCGAAGGGAGAAAGGAATCGCGCAAATTTCACCCGCTTGTCTGGCAACCCAGGCCGTGAGGCATGACCCGCGCGGCAGGGATTTGTACACTACACTACACTGTACCATCTAGACACGTATTGGAACTGTGCACCATGAATGAACAAATTTTGCTATTACACATAGAACGAAACAAAGCAAATATTTACATTTTAACAACGGACCGGGAAACTCGCGTCTTCGTCTATACACTTCACACTTCACACTTCACAAGTCCACACTCCAAGTCCCTTTTCCACTTCGGGATGAGGTAACGCCTGGACAGGGGTTTCTAGTTGTTGGCGGGCGAGTCGACGCCGATCTGCGGGTTATGGCCCGCGATGATCTTGGCGTCGGATTGGAGGCGGTCGCCGGGTTGGTCTGTAGTTGCTATGTCAGCACCCATCTCCCCGTCCGCACAATCAAACACCGAAACGACAAGCGGCGTATTACTCACCGTGCCTCGCATACAGCCCAAACTTCTCATCCTCAAATTTGCCAAGCCTTCCTTCCTCGACATCCTTTCTCGAAAGCCCCTGCTTGCTCTTGGGCAACCCCATCGAGTCCAAAAACTTGACCGCATCCTCCCACTCCGCCTGTCGCCGAGTCTTATTCCACTTAAGCTCCTCGCCCATGACGTCGATGATCTGCGGCAGCGCCTCGAGCGCCGCGTGCGCGTTGAGGAACGCCAGCCGCGTGCGACGTGCCACGAGGTCGATGGCCGTCTGCGCGTACTCGTGGTGCACGGCGTAGCGGATTTCGCCATCGACGTAGGGGTAGAGAGGCGCGATGCGCTGGCCGCGGACAGGGAAGCGCTCTTCCGTCGGCGCGCAGAGGGCGGCGACGGTCCAGGCGCGGTCGCCGTAGGAGGTGGTCAGGTGCTTGGCCACCTCGGTCTCGATGCCATAGTGCTGGATGAGGTTGATGAAGAGGGTTTTGCTGAAACCGTGCGCACCGATGAGGCGGACTTCGTGTGTTTTGCAGCTGCCGTCAAGGCCCGAGTGTTCGGGGTAGCCTTCGACGCCGGAGACGGTTGGGGGGTTGGCGACGCCGCGGGGCTTGAGACCAAATTCGGTGATGGCGTCGTCGACGGCCTCCTCGGCCATTTGGCGGTAAGTCGTCCATTTGCCGCCCGAGATGGTAAGGAGACCGGAGTCGGAGGTCGTCAGGAGATGGTTGCGCACAAGGCCGGAGGAGCTGGACTTCTTGGGATCGCGGACGAGAGGGCGGATGCCGGACCAGGCGGCAAGGACGTCGCCGCGGCGGACGTTGATGTCGGGTTGCAGGTAGTTGGAGACTTCGTTGAGGATCCAGTCAATTTCTTGCTCAGTGGCGACCGGGTTGGGGGTCACAGGGCAGGGCGAGTCAGTGGTGCCGGCAATGGTGTTACCCTGCCACGGCAAGAAGAAGATGACACGGCCGTCGGAGGTGTGCGGGTCGATCAGGCCCATCTTAGAGGGCGAGTAGTAGCCGGGCAGGATAACGTGAGTACCAGAGCTAGGCGCAACGATCTCGGGGACGGATTGGTCGTCCATCTTGCGGAGAGAGTCGGTGAAGGGGCCAGTTGCGTTGATGATGCCACGAGCCTTGATGCTGAATTCGTCGGCGCTCTTGCCGTCCCTTTCGTTGACAAGGTCCTTCACCTTGGCGCCACACAGGCGTCCGTTCGAGTCCTTCTCCAGCCCAGTGACCTCCATGTGGTTGACAAGGGTCGCGCCGTAGAGAGCAGCGGTCATCGCGATCGAGACATTCATCCGGGAGTCGTTGTGAGCACCGTCGTAGTAGACCAGAGCCCCCCACAAGTTGTCTTTCCGGAGCATAGGGAACGAGTCGAGGGCCTTGCTTTTGGTCAGGAAGTAGGAAGTCTCAATATTCTCGGAGCCAGCGAGGAAGTCGTAGAACTTGGTGCCAGCCCAGAAGTAAGGCGCCTGCCACCACTTCTGCACCGGAATCATGATCGGGAGCCATTCTGAGAGATGAGGAGCGATATCCAAGAAGTAGCGACGCTCGCGCAGCGCTTCCTTGACCAATTTGTACTGGTTGTAGTCGAGCTCGAAGACAGCCTTTTCGAGATATCGGACACCACCGTGCACGAGCTTGGTGCTCTTACTGCTCGTACCAGCCGCAAAATCGTCCTTTTCCACAAGCGCAACCTTGAGACCTCTCGAGGCTGCGTCCAAAGCGATACCAGTCCCCGTTGCGCCACCGCCGACAACCAACAGGTCGTAGGGGTCCGTCGTGCCAGGTGAAGTCTCACTCTTTCCGTCCGATGTCAGGGCGTCGGCGACCTTGTTCTTCGCCTGCGCGAACGCACTGCCAGCGCTTGCTTTGAGGTCCGCGATCTGGTCCTCTCTGCTCTTGACTCGGGGAAACTGCGGGGGGGTAAAAATACCGCCCTCGCCGTACGATGGCGGCGGTACAGCGGCGGCTTCGAGGCCAGGAACATCTCGTGGGCGATAGACGAAGTAGAGGGTGCCAGCGCCAGCGATACTGGCAAGGGAGCTGTATCCCAGCGCCTTGACGAGGCGCGAGGAAGTCCGGGCGGCCATGAATATAGGGGCTGCAGAGAGCTCTCTGCCAGCGATCGGGTTCTCGTTGTCGAGAGGGAGAGCAGGTGGGGAGCCCCGGGGCGGCAACCGACCTTTTTTTGGCGGGTCGGCGGGTTTTCGGTGGTTCTCTTAGCGGGTATCAACCATAATTTCTGGGCAATGGCATAGCATCACAACGTAATCATGCCGACTGGCGTGATGCTCTCACTGCGTAGTAAAGCGAGAAGAGAAAGACCATGTCGGTGGATGTCGAGGAATGGGAGCTCGCGATGCTGATCTCGAGGTCGTCTCGGCCTCGCAACCTCTGGCCCGCATGAGGGGAGAGCCATCGACCATTTCCCCGTCGTCTCCGTACTTCCGTCTTGGCACTTACACGTGATTGGTGGAGATTCCATGATTTTCTGAACGAATCGGGCAGGTAGCTCATGTATATCCGTCCTTCTGTGACACTCTCTCCATCGCAGAAGCTAAGATGGCGCTGCGTCGAAATCGTGTGAAGACGCCTGAGCCTTGTACTGCATACATTCAATACTTGAAAACCATTCACACTGCTCGCGCCACCAAAAAGCCTTTTTGATCTGGCCCGTTGACCCGTGTGAGATTGAGCGTCATGGCAAAGCATCAGGTTTGGACCGCATGAAATCGTTCGGATCCAACTTGATGCGGGCTCGTCAACACGTACGAAAGGGCTCGTCTTGATGAGGACCTGTAGTGTGCGTGCGCTCTCTCCAGCGAAGCATGTACCTTGGGATAAGGGGCTCGCGGTGGCAACAAGCGCGCTTTGTTCAGCAAACACAGAGCGCCCTCAGTCTGCTCGTGTCTTTCGGTTGCAACTGGCACAGCTGCGACCAAGCAGTTGTTGACAACGCCTTTTCTGGCCCCTCCCGATGGCCGCTCTTGACAACCGTTGCGTAGCTGGAGTATTGGTATCTCTTGAACACTGGACGTCACTGGGATTGATTCACGACGCACGAGCCGTGCTTAAAGGCGGATAAGGCCATCGTCGTGATTGCATGAAGAAAGAAATCAGCCTGGTTACCATCATTCGATTGCAACGCCAGTCTTGGCGCAGCAGGATTGATTGCCTATGGCGTCGAGCGTACAAATCTGTAGTTCACAGCATTGTGCTTAAGGCGCGGTTTATCGGTCTTCCTCGTTGAAGACAGCAGCTTTCACAATCACGATCCATTGCTTGATCAGCCTCGTGAGGTGCGTCGCTGTCGCCGGTCTCGCAGCTTTGAGTTGGGTGGCGTCGGTTGGCCGGATTTGCGCTCCTATGTTGCTCAAAGTCTTACCGCTGTCGCTCAATGAGCTTGCTCTCGTGGGGCTGCTCTATGCGTTTTGCGTATGCAATGGCAGGGACTAGCTTGAATGATTGTGAATGTTCTGACTTGACCCTATTTGTGAGGTTTCGTCACAACAGCATCGTCCCTGATATCTCTCTTCGCCATCCGTTGAACCCCCTGTGATTGTGAAACCGAATCGTATTCCAAAACATTGCCGATGCACCGGCCCATGAACTAGCTGCGCGGAGACTTAGCCTTTGATACTATCTTATTGCCTTCCCAGGAAAGAGCGATGTAGGTGTGAGTTTTTCATCATTTACGTGCCGGTCAACGTGGCTGACTGCGGCGACTACTGTAGGAGAGTTCTCTTGCGTTGATCTGGCATAGGCAAGTAATGACAAATGGCTGTTGTGCGAGGAGCACCGGCGTTTAGGGAAGAGTGTTCTTGCGCTGCAAATGTATACAGCTTTGACTTTGTTGAGTGTACTAAATTATGTTGTGCGATGGAGCGCGAGAGATTGGCTGTCTCATGAGAAGCCCAGTATCGAGGCGCTGTTCGAACCAATCCTCACACAAGCGGCTGCAACTCCTAGCTTGCGTTCAACCTGGCTGAGCTCGTACAGGCGTGGGAGAGGCTTGATGGTCTTTAGACGGAAATTGTCAACCTCAGGCGCTCAGAATAGGTCTTCTATGCTTGTGAAAACATGCGAAGCGCACAAGAGCGGGGCCGATCAAGCTGCTACGGTTCTGGTCAGGGCCTTGTTGCCCAGCATCGCTGAACCGCGAAATCTTGGTTGGCATTTCATATTCTCGCGTGCGCGGTCTTGATGCACGTTATGAGGCGCTCGTCAATGGTCTTCTCATCTTGGTCTGATGCATGAAAAGAGCAGACTTGGCGCTTGTTGGGTCGCTGGGATTGTGGGTTGGGGCGCGAATGCCGATCACTTCTCCGCCGCCAGAGCGGATTCAGGTCTCTGACCGGGGCATGCTAGTCTTTCACAATAATTATAGTTTGTCTCCCGATTCTTGTCCTCTCGTCGTGAGCAGACGCGCGAAGATAGCTAAGATCGCGGCGATTGGGCTGCTGCGGTCGTCGTCGGGCGTGAGTGCCCATCGCCGCTCCGTATCGAAAGCTTAGACGGTGTCTCAGACTGACCCGTGTTCGCATTGTTTTGAACACGCAATCTACGACCAAAGCGACCATCAAGCAGCGCGATAGTGCACAGCATCCATCGATCAGGCGCTGCAGCAAACGCTGACCACAGCACGATAGCCTGCAGTCACTCGACGCTCATAGCAGGACTGACGGCCAGGCCATCTCGAGGACGCCTGCAAATAAAGCCACGATGGATCTGCGCCGACGTGCCATCGTGTAAGCACCTCTGCGCTATATCATGGTATCAGTCTCGAGCATAGGGACCTATTATCCCTACTAGAGCGCCGGACCGGAGTCACAGCCAGCAACAAGAGGGGTGAGAGCCCCGGCAAAAGAGACTTGTACACCATCTCCAGCGATCAGTGCCTGTTGGCGTAGCAGAGGGCCACACGTGGCACACCTCGCTTCCATTTCCATAGGGGCCATGAGAAGTGGGATGGGCCTCCAGAGATCGTAGCCAGCGTGACTACCACACCTAGAAAGGCCTTTCAGAGAAGCAGCGCAAGTCGCATAGCGCGCTGCGAGGCCCCCGCCCCGATGCATGTCTCTACGATCTATCAGGCACGTTGGCGAAGTGGGCCTCCTGTGAGTGACACCTCTGACAAGCAAGCCTGGCTCTAGGTCCATCTGGGCAGCAGGGCCGCCAAAGACCCGAAGCTATTCAGAGCCATTGACTGGGCCCAGGACCTGAAGCAAGAGCTCGGATCAAGAAGATCGGCCTGACCTCTTGTCGATGTGAACGGATCGATCGAGTGTTCAAAGACCAACGCCAGGTCCCGCCTTAGTCGATCAAGACGCTGCGCTGAAGCAAACATTGCTCTGTTGAAAAACATGCCAGTGAGCGATCAGCTTGGCGCATTCCACGCGACTTTCGACGACTCTGGATGGCTGCGAATGGTGCGCCTCTGAAAAAAGCCAGGTCGGGAGGAAGAAATAGCATACGTGATGCGCCGTGAGAAGCTTCGTCTGTGCGGGGCAGCAAGACGCCATCAGAAACTTCAAGACCCCACATCTCCTTCACGTTCGCCCGTCGCAGGCAACGTCCGGCCGGAGGGCCTTGAAGCTCGTGCTAGCACCTCGTGCTATGGGTCTTATCGAGGCGCCAAAGTCATCAATGAGTATGATCCGTTCCGGAAACAGGAAGTCTACATTCCCATCGATGCTGGAAGCTCGCAATCTTACTCGCTCGCACAGGTTAGCAGGGAATCAATGCCTCGGGCGACGATTGGTAGACTTCATAGAGCCATATTCGGACAAGAGGAGGTTACCTTCCGTGCGAAGCGCAACGAATCGCACAGCTGATTAAGAGGCGTCTTCCTGTTGCCACGTAGTTGACATTTCCAATCTGGGTTACATCCGACCGTTCTTGCTTCCATGCCGGACTTGGTCTTCCGCCTGGACTTGTTTGCTTCCTGGACCTGGAGTTCCCCTTAGACCTGGATTCCATTCTGGACTTCGATTCCTGTCTTGCCCTGGATTTCTCTCTGGACCTAGCTTCGTTCTCGGACGTGGTTTCCATTGAAGTTTGCCACGAGTTTCACTGGAACGCATGACCTTGTATTCTTTTTAGACAACTCGAATCAGACATCCGGCATCAAGTCCCAGATCCAGGCATCGTTTCGAAGCTGTCTTTTGCCGGTTGGTCCAGTAGCTGTGAGAGCGCCTCCAACAGGCATAGCGTCGAAGAGACCGCTGGAATCAGCAATATGCCGGCCTTGACTGATCGACCATAGCCCTCATCAGTCATACTCTACCGCGCCACAGCTGTGCCATTGGCTGAAAGTCCCCCTCTTGGAAAAGCTGCTGCTGTTGCGAAGCTCGTTACCTTGAGATGCTGCATCCGGACCACTATCTTGACACGTCCACAAGCTCGAAGGAGGAGCAGCGCTCTAGGGTTAGAGTCCTATAGCGTAAAGTACGGTAAGCCATACAATCCAACTGTGTTTGGCGTGCGCGCGTCCTGTCGGAAATTGTGGAAGGTCCAGGCCCTTCCTGAGTAGCTGCCGCCAAGGCCGTGAGACCCACCAGGAATAGTCGCGCCGATTTTGCTTTAGTTATAGCAACTGGAAGACGGCACAAGAGTGGTCGGGTTGGCTTTTGTCTGATATTGGTCAGAAACTCAGGCGGACCAAAACTCTGCTGGGTGTCAGGTCACGTTCCGCGCAGCTCCGTACGTCGTGTTCGTCTAAAGCGCTCTTGGCCTGACGAGCAGAAGGACAAAGGCCTTAATGAAGTCGTGACCTTGAAGAGACAAGGTGACAGGAGACAGAGACGTGGCTCTCCTGTCTCTCATGGACTCCTTGTCCTTGTGCACCCTTCACCTTTTGTGCTTCAACTATTCCTTTGGACCCCCTTGGACTCGGCGTCCTCCTCCTCTTGGCCTTGCGCTGGCGTCCTATCTGCTGGTGAGGCTTTTGGCTTGTAGAGTGATTCTTGCTCACAGCGAAAGATGCGTCGGTCTCCGGCCAGATATCGTCTGCCGCGACTATTGATGGTTGTTTCTGCGTCGCTCGTGCCCGCGAAATGCTGCTGCGAGCTGTCGCCGACCTGGTATGCTCCCGTCAGCTGCTATTACGAACTGCACCTGCTCATCTTTCGCTCTTGAGATCGACGCCGTCGATCCCCTCGAGATTTCTCGGCCCGAGGTCGCGATTTTATCGAAGCAAGGGATGTGCTCTGCAGCCCGAGCTTCGACGTCGGCTCTTGCTTGTCCTCGCATCGGTCTGAAATCTTCTTTGTGAGTAGCTCCGCGCCTTGTTTTTTGATCGCCAGCTGTGTTGAAGCCGTCTCAAAGGCGGATCTGGAGGCGCAGCCGCTCCGTCGCGTGGCGAGGTCTCGAGCGCTACTTTTTCGTCGGCGGTCGCGTTGCAATGTCGTCCAAGGTGGACCTGAGCCCCGGCTGCTACCTCTTCAGATGAGACTTCGAGCCTTGGGTGGTCGTCGTCAGTCGGGTTGAGGCGCTGTCAGAGCTGCGCTTTCCCATGCTCGCTCCAAGGCAAGTGAGGCTACGAGGGCTGGACGAACGTCGTGGTCGCGTTGCGACATCGTGCAAGGCATCTTGAGTGCGCGGACGCTTGGACCCGGCGCTATCTCGAATGCTCGACGGCCGTCCTCAGTCTCCTTGAGGCGTTCTCAAGGACAGACCTGGGCCTCGGTCGCAGAGTGGAGTGGTGGGACCTCGAGCACTTGACGATTATCGTCTGGCCACATCGCAATGGTGTGAAAGTCCTCGCCAGTGCGAAGTCGTTTCCCCATGTGCCTAGATCCCAAGCTCTTCCTTTGCCCCTGAAGGCTCAAGTGTGTGCTGGCATGGCTGATGCTTCGAATGATGATTCTCACAGACCCTCGTCGCATGAGGAGGTCTTGAATGCTCGGCGGCCGTCGCCTACGTCACGACGTTGTGAGAGGGCTCTTCAACGCGCAGCCGCTTCATCGAATGCCGGTACCTCGAGCTCTTTCTCCCTTCCGTGAGGGCTGGGGTATAGTTGTGGCTAGACCAGTGCCTCGCCCGATGGATCAGTCTCGCGGATGCCATCGTGTCAGCCGTCGACGCGCGAAGGGGATGCTCGGTATGGCCAACGCCGCGCTCCCCTCAAGTGTGGAGGAGACCACCCTGTCATTCAGGCATCCCTATCGCATTCACACCTGTGGATTATGAAGAGGATGGGCACCCTCGAAGCCTCACTGGTAGACGTCGTCGATGCGCAGCGCGGTGGTGTAGCGTGAATGGAGTGTGAAGCTGGTGTTGGGCCCAAGGAGCAACATGCGGACGCTCCGCCACGAAGCACGAGAGACGATGCCTCAAGCCCAGCGACCTATTATGGATTCAACGCAACTCCAACGGCACCAAAATTTATCGTCGGGTGTTCTAGCAGACCACCGCAGCATCTTCGATGTAGTACCTCGACGTGAGACCCATTGTCGCCGCCACCACGACGCCGCCGACCACCACCAAGTCCCCCAAGCCAGAGATCGAGCGAGAAACAATATATTATGCTCCGTCAAGTGTCACGCTGCCTTCGGGCAATTCAAGGTGCGTCTTACGTTTCCTCTCTTCTGTGGCAGCTGCATGGCAGTGGCAGTGGCAGTGGCAGTGGCACGTAGATAGTTGACATTGGAACCTTTGGGTTCGAAGCGGGCTCAAAGTCCTGAATAAGGCCGGAGATCCACGCAACCACCTTTTTTGCTCTGGATTTTCTAGTGGTCGCCATGCCGCTCTTTTTGCGTCGGCAAAAGTTGGAGGGTGCTCGGAAGACTGTGCACGTGGAGCTCGAGCATCTATCTTGGTTTTTGGGATACGTTGGGGGCTCGTCTTGATGACGGCATGGAGGATCGAACTCGAAGCGCTGCTCGGGGGAGGCGGAGGAGAGGGCGAGGGCTGTTGGGACAGCGATGCCCGGGGCAAGAACGGGGTCCATCCATCCTGCCTTGCTGTCAGACCTGCTTCATCCTCTGCGCGCCGACAAAAACCTCTCCTTCCAGCCCAGCGCACTCCCACGACGCCCTCATTCGCGCACGCGTCTACCAGCACGCGATGGATGCATCATCACCTGAGTCTCAGCCTCAGCGGTTCCGCGCTGGTCTCCAGACCCAGCACTGGAGCCACAGCTGCACAGTCCTCAACACGAGAACGCAAGATGGGCGAGCCCACTCGAAGCTCGCAGCGCCCACGAGCCTCCCTGTACCACACGAGCCGGCAACGAAGACCGAGCATGAGGGGCGAGCGCGAGCTACGCCAGCGAGTGGAAAAGGGGCCGCTCAGAAGGACTCGCACCTCGCGACAAGGCGATAGCAGCAGCAATGGGACCCGCTACAGCATAAGCACGCTCGAGACGAGGACACCGCTCGAGCAAGATTGCGCACTCGGGCGCGCGCCTGCGAGAGCTGTCGAACAGTCTGTCGCGGCGACAGGCAATACCATTTGACCGAGTCGTTCAACATTGGTGCGTAGCCGCAAATTGGTGAACTTCAGCCTTTAGGGCTTGTGGGTTGGGCAAGATAATGGTGGCTCGGGTAACGGTAGGTGCTAGGAGGTATGCACAGGCATGATGGCCGTCAGTCGCTACAACCGCGACTGAGCCTCGATCAGACGAGGAGAAAAGGGATCACAGACTCGAATGTTCTGTGTTGCATTCCACTGCCGCTCGGTCCACGGCGTCAGTCCTTGTTAACGCCATATTTCAAGTTCACACCCAGAGTACGCACGTTCGAGTCAAAAGTCAGACTTCACTGGTCTTTTCCCTTCCCAACACCTGAAGGCTTCCCAACTCCCAGACCGCGACTTGGCCTCTCTGTGAGACTCCGTCGCCTCTCTATGAGACTCCGTTGTTCCTCCTTGCACATCCGCGCGATTTGCGTTCCGGCTCCGAGAGGGGTCAGAAACCATCAGAACTCTGGGTCAAGTGCGCGACGCCCTTCTCCTGTCCTTCTGATAACCACCCGAACATCCACATCACAAAGAAACGAATACAGCAGCACAAAACCAAGACGAAGTGAGGTTGGACTGAATGTGCGGGCTCGCCCGACTCGGCAGTTGTCTAGCGTACCAGATTTTGCGGGAGGCTTTCGAGCACTGACCTCCCTGCTCAAAGTCTTTTTCGTTTCTCAAGCTGAAGACATTTTCGAGTATTGCAGCTTTCGCTTGCTTTCATGAGCTTGTCTCTCGAATAGCGGACGCATTGAGGCGGGGGCAGGTCTGGGAGGTTGAAATCGACCGAGGTCATTCTGATGCGCCATCGTCACCCCGCGGCGTCTTGAGCTGCTCCATGCTCGACCTACAGTCTAGTAGTCTCCGGAAACTTGCAACGAAAAGCCGAAATGGGGACACGGGACGGGACATGATCAATAGTTCTGGAAACGGAGCGAGGGACATGATGGATGGTTTCGACCACCCACTAATGGGAGCGGAGTCTCAACGTTGGAACATGCTCGACTTCACTCGACCCGGGCGGGCAGCCTTGAGGGACGATGGCGCCGATAATACCACGATAGTTGCAACATGTCAGCAAGGCTGGTAAATGAGAAGAAGAGGGCAGAAGTGTTAAACTCAAATGATCATGCAGGTTCGGATTACTGCATAGTGGTTGATTTCCTGCTTCTACGTGCTAGCTACCGAAAGCTGAGTTTTCTCGTGTGGTACCGACTAAACCTCGGGGATTTGAGTCATTACACGGAATTTCTGTCCCCAAATCTTCCGAGACCCTTATTCGTATCCGTCAATTCACAAGAAGCGACCGAGCATTTGGAAATGCCCTTGGGGCGCGGTGCATGGTTCATGTGATTTAATAAAGCCGTCTTGCGTTCTCCTTCGTTCCCAGGCTTCTCTTCTCAGGTGTCGAGCTGGATCGACTCGACCCGTACTTATCCTAGCAACTATCATCTCAGCGCCGATTCCCCATCACTCGTCATCACACATCACGTCCAATTGTCGACTCCACGGCATTTTTCGCAGGTTAACTGCCGCCCTCACGTGCATACTCCAAGCGATTCTCCCACTGCGCGTCCCGCAATACCCGCGCAGCGACATCGGACGCCCTCTGCCACAACCTCCAATGACAGAGCGCGGGCACAAAAGCAAGCAGCAACGACCCGCCAATCCGCTTTGCACGATAAGACCAACTATCGCGCTGAATCCGCGCCATGACATCGCCTCCGAGTTCGCGTTTTCCGCTCGTGCGACCTCGTCTCGCTGCACTCCCACACCGCGCGCCCGCGTTCTGTAACTGTCGCTGTTGTCATTTCTATGAGCAAGCAAACTCGTCTTGACGGGTGCTTCAGGCACGAAGATGCGTTGACACGCGGACCGAATGGCAGTGAGCGACGGTCCGAAGACGGAGACGGTGGCGCCGGAACCGCAATTGGCATTGGCATGACGGTGAGTTTCGGCGTGAATTGGGTGCAGTGACGACCACGGCGTTGATGAGACGCACGCGTGCGTGGTGATTGCTTTTTGGTACGGACGATTCCATCCTGGATGGACGACAAGGTGGGTTGAGCATCCCGTGTCGGAACAGTCATCCTCCACGCGCCCTTTTCTTTCCTCATATCTCGTGCCTGCGCCCTCTTCCCCCTGCGCTTGCTTCGTCTCTTCATCTTCTTTCCTACTTTACCGACGCATCTTGTACCTTTCATCTCTCTCCTTCCAACACTATCCGTCTTGCCATCATCAGACTTCGCTCGGAAGACTCCCCTCAGACACCTCTCCCACAACCGCGACCATGTCGAACCTCCCCTCCGAGCCCGAGTTCGAGCAGGCCTACAAGGGTGAGCAGCAAAATATCCCTTCACCTCCACCCCCCAACCCCCGAACCTCACTTACAAAATTGGCCCAGAGCTCGCCTCCACCCTCGAGAACAGCACCCTCTTCCAAAAACACCCCGAGTACAAGACTGCCCTCAAGGTCGCCGCCATCCCTGAGCGCATCATCCAATTCCGTGTGACGTGGGAAAACGACAAGAACGAGGTGCAGGTCAACCGCGGCTACCGCGTGCAGTTTAACTCGGCGCTGGGACCCTACAAGGGCGGCCTGCGCTTTCATCCCAGCGTCAACCTTAGCATCCTTAAGTTCCTGGGTTTCGAGCAGATCTTCAAGAATGCGTTGACGGGGCGTGAGTACACCCATGCATGCGGATGACAAGAGCCAGACGAAGACGGACAAGGAGCTGACACGAGACACAGTGAACATGGGCGGCGGCAAGGGCGGCGCCGACTTCGACCCCAAGGGCAAGAGCGACAACGAAATCCGACGTTTCTGTGTCGCCTTCATGCGTGAGCTGCACAAGCACATTGGCGCGGACACAGACGTCCCCGCGGGCGACATTGGCGTCTCGCCGCGCGAGATCGGGTACATGTTTGGCGCATACCGCGCCGAGAAAAACCGCTGGGAGGGTGTTTTGACCTGCAAGGGCGCCAACTACGGCGGCAGTGCGGGTAGGACGGAGGCGACAGGGTACGGGCTTGTATACTGTGAGTGCGATCGTCCGAAGCGAGCGTGCGAAGGCAGGTGCTGACATGGCCATCTCAGATGTCCAGCACATGATCGAGTATGCGTCTGGCGGTAAGGAGTCCTTCAAGGGCAAGCGCGTGGCCGTGACGGGCTCGGGCAACGTGGCTCAGTACGCCGCGCTCAAGGTGAGCTGACACCTTCCCTTGCAACACACTTGTTCCCCGGCTGACCTCCTTTCCCCCACAGGCCATCGAGCTCGGCGCCACCATCGTCTCCCTCTCCGACAGCAAAGGCAGCCTCATCGCCACCGACGCCGCCGGAATCACCCCCGACCTCGTCTACCACATCGCCGCGCTCAAGGAAGCTCGCAAGCCCCTCTCCGACCTCGCTGCCAACTCCGAGCACTCGGGCAAATTCACCTACATCGGCGACGGCGCGCGGCCCTGGACGCACGTGGGCAAGGTCGACGTTGCGCTGCCGTCGGCGACTCAGAACGAGGTCTCGGGCGAGGAGGCGCAGGCGCTCATCGATGCCGGGTGCCGCTTCATCGCCGAGGGCAGCAACATGGGCTGTACGCAGGAGGCTATCGACGTGTTTGAGAAGTCGCGCAAGGAGAAGAAGGATGCGGCGATGTGGTACGGGCCTGGTAAGTGCTTCACTTGCTCCCACCTTGCAAATCCTCTCTCGCGAAAAAGTGGCGCTAACATGACTGCGTGTGCTTCAGGCAAAGCCGCCAACGCCGGCGGCGTCGCCGTCTCGGGCCTCGAAATGGCGCAGAACAGCGCGCGCCTCGGCTGGACGGCGGCCGAGGTCGACGCCAAACTCAAGGGCATCATGGAGGACTGCTTCCGCAACTGCCTCGAGACAGCCAAGGAGTTTGTCCCCGCGGGCGAGGGCGAGATGCCCAGCTTGGTTGCGGGCGGGAACATTGCCGGGTTCAGCAAAGTGGCGGCTAGTATGCGGGATCAGGGGGATTGGTGGTGAGGGTGAGGCGTGATGGGTTGAGTGTCGGGCTGAGGAAGTATGGCTCGGACGGCGTTGAGGCGTTGCAGCCTCTTCATTTTTTATTGCGAGCGGGTTGAGGCCAGTATGAATGGGAGGGGGTGATTATATCTTATGGCTTCATGCATTGAATGAGCACTACAGAATGGCTTTGATACTGACCGTATGCATGACTCGAGCAGCGCATCGATATGGCTCGTGCGCAGATTCCACCTGAACAGCGACCGAACTCAGTCTCTAGCACCGTTGTACGTCGACTTCTCTATCCCGACAGCTAACACGTCTAGACTGTAGCTTCTGACAGTCGTCTATAACAGGGTGGCATTCGGTGGTGGGACTGGCGCAATGCTGAACTTCCCTTTGCCGATGGAGCTTCGGGACGTGATCTTTAGCACCTTGCTTCAGAGTGACTACCTTCACGACGAGCCGTATTATAAGCGGCCCAATCTCAACGGACTCCAGTGTGTTCTGAACAACGTCATCCGGAGAGCGTTTGCTTACCTGTCTGACCCGACCGACCCCGGCGCGAGTACCGCCTACACTTACCGTTTCCTCACGCAGATCCTGGCCGTCAATTGCACCATTCGCCGTGAAGCATCAGACATCCTGGACGGCAACCGCTTCGTAATAGTCTCGCACCAATGGCCCGACCTCGAAGTGCTCAAGCACCGTTACGGCTTTTTTATCATTTGTGAGGACCCAAGCCGCGTCAGACGCTTCACGCTCCACGCGCTACGCGTCCACGTCGAGGCCCCGACCATCTTCTGGAAAACCTACACGACCATCAGCCCTGTCAGCAATAACCGGATGCTGAGCTTCTTGGTGCTCGCCCAGGACCTGCCAGCCTTCTGCAACGCTATCAGGCTGCCTTCTTCGCCACGATGAGCGTAGTCCTATTACCTCACTGACTTGCGAGGCTAGCTCGAAGACCACCCCTTCGCACACACCCCGGACTTCAAACGCGTTGGCCACGCTGTAGCCCAAGTCCGAATCGCACGCCCCTCACTCAATCCCATGGACCAACAGCGCCTGCTTGAGCCCTTCGCTCAACTTGTTGCCCCGAACCACAAAGTCCGCCTCGTCGACACGTTCCCCGCCCTGGGCCCCTTCACCTCAGCTCTCACCACCACCATGAGCCCTCCAGACATTTGCGTGTCCAAGCTCGCTTGGTCCAGCCTCTTCCTCGCCGGCACGATGAAAACCCGCGCCGACAGGCTCCTCCGCGCCCGCGACCCCCGCCACGCCTTCCAGGCTCTTCGCAACCTCCTCCCCATCTTGGACGACATCGTGCTCTTCCAACTTCCCCCCCTTCGCCGCCTCAATCAAAGCCCTCTGCGCCACCCTTCTCGACGCAGCCGCCATGAAAGGCGTCCTCGAGATCCGCCACGGCGCGCTGCAGAAACCCCGCCTGGACGCCTTCGTGCGCAGCGCCGCCTTATTCCGTGAGCTGTTCGACCAGAGGCCCGGATCCCCTACGCCCGACGAGGTCCGTCCAACCCGCCTGTTCGTCCGCACCATGCACGTCATCACGCTGGTGCCGCTGCTGCTGGACCGGACGAAGGAGCGGCTGAGGAACGGGCTGGCCGTGCTAGAGACGCTCTTCCAAGAGAACAGCGACCGCATCCTGGAGGAGTTGGTTCACAATTTGCACGTGATTGGGGACATTTTCGGGGACTCGACTCCAAACTGCGCACGTGTTTGAATGCGTCTTGCATGAAATCAAAAGCGCCGAATCAGGATATCGTTCAGAAACTTCACGCAGCGACGGAATTTCGGAAGGTCCTTCCCCACCATCAAGAAAGACGCGACTTTGTAGCTCTCTGTCATTCCCGCGATGGCTGTGCGCCATTGCGGAAAGCTCACTTTTGAGGGGGATGTGCAGTGCGTGTGGCGCAAGATTGGAGAATCTTGACATTCGGTATAAGAAGCAGAAGGCCAGCCGACGATAGCGCACAATGCTTTTCCGAAGCACCCACCATAACCGCTCCAATCGAGGTGCGAATGACTTCGGACGCCGCAAAGACACCTATCCGTGCTTGTGGTTGCGCAGTGGTTGCAACTTCAGCCATCTCCACTGGGGAAAGCAAAGCAACATAAGTCACACCAGCTGTCTTGGGCCGCTCCTCTTGCTCAACCTAGAAAAAGTCGCTGATGCCGTTCGGACGTTGCAGGTGCATCACAGGCGTATTCTACGTTCGAAATGGAAGGCGCCACGTGGCGGCGAAGCTGAGAAACGATTTGAAAGCGGCTCTTCATACACCGCTCGCATCTGTGGGGAGGAAGGTATTAGCAGAGCCAGGAGGGGGTGGGAATCAGTCTTACTCTGTGCACTCGCAGCGTGGTTTCCATGAGTCGCAAGTCCTCCCTAATCGGCTCTGAGCCAGGATGCTTTGCCGTGCGAGACTGCAGCTAACCCAGGGAGGAGCGCAAGCTCTCGTCACCTCTAGCAAAGAGGGCCGGCAGGACGATGATCAGCCACTGTGCATCGACAAACAAGTCTACAGGCGATGAGATCTGTTGTGGAGACAGCTGCGTTCAAGTGGGATGAGGAAGCCGCTCAAGTTGCTCGCACAGATCTGTCACAAGTCTGACAAGATCGGTCATGTTGTCTTTAGGTACGGGTTCGGAAATACCATCCCCTTGGAAGTAGACGATCGCAAACGACGCAGCGGTATCCGGGAAAATGCTCGCAATGGCGCTGAAGTACAGAGTCATTGGATGGAGGTACATGGCGACAGGCAGGTCCCTGAAGAGGGTGCATCCGAATGTTTCTCGGATGTTCCGAAGGGCATAGAATGCGGGTAGAGTGTCCTCCTCGCTCACCAGCCTGTCAAATGCATCGGGGGCTTATATGGTTGATGAGCGATTGAGTGTAGTCGAGCAGCGACGGTTCGCATTGAGGATCAAGATTTTCTGTTGGCGAATATGCACCTGTCAGAGAGGCCGCAAGGGAGCCTTCGCGGGGTTGGGCTTCCTGCGCGTGAGTTCCTGTGAACGGAATTTAATTGTCGTCCCTGCGTCAGCCTTGAAACTGCCGGGCGAAAGCTCCGCCAGAGGATCTTTTTGAGGCGCCCTGTCTGCGTTGAAGGCGAGATAAGCGGAGTTGATCAAGCTAGAATGAAAGCTCGGAATGGCGCGGCAGAGGTGCTGGAGGTCCTTGAAAAGAGCTGGCGGTCAGAAACCTTCTCACTTGCTACTCTATGCGATCTATTTTGTGCCCACAGCCATTGCAAAAATGTCTTTGGGTATCAATGCAAGTATTGATGACTCCGGACTGTGAAGGAGCGCTTCTTTTAAGACCTTCGTGTCGAGCGGTTGCCCGTGACTTGGCATACGACAACATAGGCAACCTAGGTATAGCTCACAACCACTGTTTTAGGAGGCACTCGCGTTCACTGCACCGCGGGCAAGAATTCTGTTCCATTAAGTGCGTATCTGACTCGTTCTCTTGCGGAACTTCGAGCTCCAAGACAATCGTTACTCGAGTGTTCCTTGGAAAGTTTTCAACAGTGCCCCCCATGGCTCCAGTCAGAAGCTGACTTTCCGTGTCACTTTTGACTCTTGTACTAGACGCCTGAGGTCCAATCGCCGGCGTGTCTCAATTGTCATTCTCTTCCAGCTGAAAGAGCTCATGGTCTGGCTGCAATCTCTTCAATTCGGCTAATTTGCGGGTGTCGACGAAGCCTTGCATTTCATTGGGCTTCTTGATGTGCCGTTGTCTGAACGAATTGCAGACAGGAGGTCGAGTTCCGAGCGAGCAGAGCTCCTTGAGAATCTGTCCGTCGCTCAGCTTGCGGGTCAGGTGGGCGTCTTTGCGCTGAGAAAACGTCAGCATGGTCAAGGGAGTTGTGAGTGTGATGAGTCCGTACCTCATCATTGGACACGATCTCGCTCAAGTACTTCACATCAAGCTCCAGCGACGAATGGCCGAGACCCGTCGCGAGCATGCTCCTCAGGAGTTGGAAATCGCCCTCAAGACGATTTGCATCCCTGTCGTACGCGAAGTACAGGACAGTGTGCACGCGGGCAGCCTCGAGGTGGTGGATACCCGACAAAGCGTGGCGTGTGCTTGGTGAGAGTCCAAGGACAGACAGGGCAGGATCCGGCAGTAGAGCCATGAGCTTCCCGAAAATTGTCAAATGGCGAAGAGAGAAATCTAGAGTTTGAACCACCATATCGGAGTCAATAAAGCCCATGTTGACGCTCAGCCGGCACTGTGTCACCGCGACATCAAGAAGAATGCAGCAGATGATTGCGAGTGGCAATATCATACCTCTCGGGCACGTGACCGGCGGCATGTCAAGGAGGGGCGTTCGACTTGGAAAACTCCTCAGGATTGCGAGCAGATTGAGAGTATGTGGAAAGAGGTCAGGATGACTCTGAGAGACAACGCTATGAGCCAAACGATCGGTGATGCTCTTCAGCTCCAACATCGTCTCGGCCATGCACCACGTCATGGCAGTCCACCATGACTGAGAAGAACCCATCATTTTGGAGCGCTGTGCCGAATCCTTGAAAATCTGGACTTAACGCCATTAAGATCACTCGCTGTCCATTGGCGACCATCTTCGAGAACGGCTTCAGCAGCGTCCTGACGACGTTTGGCTTCTCCTGTACAAAAGTCGGACACATGAACTTGATCTTCGTGACGACATCGGCGCTCCTCTCCTCACGCTGGTACAGCATGACCTTGTCGCCTTCTGGCAGACATTTGATCTCCATCAGAGAAGTCCTGGTGTCGATCGCATCCACAAACAGAAACTGCATAGTCAAGCAAAATCGAGGGAGGTCGCGAGCAAGCATGAGAAAGCTGGTGAACTTGCTTACACCAAGATTCCTTGGGCGCTTTGTGTGGACGCGCACCCTGTGTTCCTTGAATTTGGCGACGTCGGCTTGGTTCTCGGTGACATAGGAATTTCGAGGTGGTGTTTGAGTGTTGCGAGCTGAGGCCACTGGTGTGATACAATCACGAAGTAATTGTTTCGGAGGGTATCAAGTGCCTCTTCCCTGACAGCACGATTCACGCCGATGATGGACGTATGGAACCTGTACGTATGCGCAAAACCCTCAGCTTGTACAATTGTATCAGCTCGGGGGTACCCTACCGCGCCGCACCGCTCAACTGGGCGCCTGTGCCAGGGCTCATGGACAACGTATTCTGAGTTGAGAAGGAACTTGTATATTTAATCGCGGAATTCACGAGGGAGCGGAAAGCTGGCACGGTGAGAACCGGGTGATGGCACGCTCGGATCTGGTGGCGAGATTCGAAGGCGATTGAGGCCGTCAGTGAGGGGAGGCTCCATGTTGCTAGCCATGGTGCTGGTCGAGAGGAGGATGAAGGAAGGATGAAACAGCAGAGGGAAAGCTGAAGGTTGTGGGTAGAGGGTGATAGGGGAAATCGGAAAGTGAAGTGAAGGAAGGGGAATGAAGGCAAACGGGGACCATGCGCATCGGCCGGGTACCTGAGGCAGCCTGCATTCACTTCTTACCCATTGGGCAGACCAACCATGTTTCCGCAGTGAAGGCCGGGGAAGGCGCGGCATTGGGCACGGTAGAAGCGTCCATCAGGGAACTAAGATGGAGACCGGATATCAGGCAAAAGTGCTTACGAAACTGCATATTTGGACGAACTTTGGACTTACGGACATCGTCTTGGGCGTGACATATTCTCAACGTTCCCCATGGCTGGAGCAGGCAAACTCATGCTCGAACCTCAGCCGGTCGTATCTCAATCCTCTCATGCGACTCAAATCCACCTCGTCGCCTCCTCTCAATCAGCTCTGGAAACGTGCCACACGAACCAACTTTTCCGCCTGCGCTACCTCTTCCAGGCCAGTCCAGCTTCGACCGTGAGCTTTGTGCGAGGATGGAGCTCATCGCTCTTTCCAGCCTTTACTTCGTCTGCTTAGGCTTGCTACCTTGGGCCGAAGGTGTGCTCGGACATTGCCCTCTATCATGAACCTTTGTAAACCCTCTCAAGCCCGCTGGCCTCTCGAGCGGCGGCATTTGGGTCATCCACGCCCACTTCGACATCATGAAGACGGCGGTCTGCCCGACGATGAATCTGAACTCTTTGCTGTCGAATGGGGACGATAGATACGTTGCTCGTGTCTGAGAAGCAGGTAAGTCAGCGAGGTATGCGCTCAAGGGAGCTTCTTCTACCTACCTTTGGGTCATTTGTGACTTCGCGAAAAAGGCTCAGATCCCTCTTGACGACCTCTGCCATCAGTGATGAGGTAGCCGACGCTCTCTCCAGGAGGGTTACGGTATCCGCTAGGGAGGCAGCACTCCGGTCGCAGAGTACCTTCAACGAATACACGGCCACCGTGGCGAAATTCAGAGGTCCGGAAAAGAAACAGTGGTCCACTAGCGGGCGCTTGACCGGCTCGGGCATCCTCTCGAGGTGTTGATAGAGGTCAATGATGGATTGGCGTGACTTGAGAATCTTGTTTTGAGGTCCGTCTCCAGATTTCAGTCGAAGGACCGCTTCTGCGGCCACCATTTCCTGGAAAAGAATGAGGAGTGTTGTGAAGGCCACTGCCATGCTCAAGAGCTTCACTGAGCTCGACCAGACGAAAAGAAAGTTTTCTTCAAAGCAAAAGCACATTTCTTTGAGCACTTCAGCTGCACGGTGCTGGTCGCTCCCACGTCTGAGGTAGTCAAGCACGCTTTGAAGAATCGCTCTTCCTGAATCGATAATGTGCCACGCAATGAAGATTGTCGAAACTTGTGAGGGTCCCATTTTGGCGGTAAGAGATTTGACGTAGCGTTCGAGATCGGATCCTGCGTCAATGATCTTGACGCCCTGCAACGCCCCTATCATGCGGCTGAATGGTTGAAGCAGAGATATGGCTTTGCCCTGCTTGTTTTACGGAAAGGCTCTTGATTCGAACTTGATCTTGGTAGTCGCTTTTCGCGGTGCCCTCACGAGAACACGTTGAGTGCTCCAGGGCCCTTGCAAGGGTCGCACGGCTATTTTGTGACATTCAGCCTCAATTGCAAAGTTGAACTCGTGGCCGCTGAACGTCAATGGGGTGAAGGCATGGTAAAAGACCCATTGCATGGCTTGGCAGAGTTGTTGAAGGTCGCTGGTAACCATGAGGAAGCTCCAGATCGTTGCTTTACAACCGATACCACGGCGAAGGGCATGGTCGCAGCAATTGATCGACGGCGACGGCTCGAGGTGGACGCGCAAGACGTGTTGTTTGAAGCGGGCCACGCAGTCTTGATTTTTGGTGACGATGGGAATAGCCAGCATAGCATGTGTTTCGTGCGCTCCAAGTCAAATCACTTGTGCGATATGATCACAAAATGATTGCTCTGCAGCATCTCAGTAGTCTCTTGATGGATCACACGTTTGACAGCCAAGATGTCGACGCGGAACCTATATGTGTGGGCGATGCTGTGATCTCGCTCGGCGCCTATTGAGCGCTGGTAATAGCATTAAGTCATTTGTATTCAGTCACAAGATAGATAATACTTACATCGCCACACCGATCGCCGTGCGTGTGTACCTCGGCTCTTCGCGGACATTGTCAGAGACCAGCAAGTAGGTGCAAATGAGATCACGCAATCCGCGAGGAATTGGGAAGTTGGCACGCGGCGGGCCTTCCTTTGGCATACTGGGATCCGCAATGTGAACATTGTCGATGGCATGGACGACCGGCGCCACATCGTCAGCCATGTCTTCTCGGCCAGAGGGTGACGCCGAGGAGTGCGGTGGTGCGTTCGAGGCGAAGACAGGAAATGATTGGTGGATGGGAGGCGAGGAATTGGGTGAAGAGCTGGGTTGTAACGAGGAGCAAACGGAAGCTTGCGCACGGCCCTTTCCGGCGACTGGCATTGTCCACGCGAAGACGCAGAGCCACGGGAATGATCCGCCGCCACGGGGGAGATGCAGAGCAGTGGGAAGATACAAGATTCACGTACCACATTTTCTGCAAGCCTTCTCGTTACCCACCGCCTCCGCAGTTGCAGCGGCTCGAATACCCAGGGTATCTCAATATCGCACTGCCTTCCACTCTACCCGCCGCCCTCCATCGCCGCCATCTGCTTCGCCAGCTGCAAGAGAAAAGGCTGACCACTCGCCATATTCCCCGCTATACCACCGACATTAGCCTCTTTCATCAGACACCCCAACACACTCGAAGGAACTCACGCTTGACACCCCAAGCACTGCCACCGCCACCACCCCCCTCAGCCATCCTATGGGCCTTCACGCCCCCCTCCCTCTCCCTCCCCAAGAACGCCCTCACCTCCGCAACATTGAACCCATTCAGCGCCTGATGCGGCTCCTCAATCGAAGGCTGCACGGAATCCGCGCGCGACGATCCCCCGCTTTCGCCCGCGCTGCTGCTGCGCTGCGCCCAGACGTTGTTGGATCTCTGCGCGGGGCGCGCTCTGTCCTGGCGGTTATCCTGACGCGGCGGCGGCTGCGTGGGCTGCGACTGCTGGCTGGGCGAGGCCGTGGTGGAGCGGTTTTGAGGTGTGCGCGAGGAGGAGTGCGAGGGGCGGGGGCGGCCGGCGGTTTGCCAGGCCCTGCGTGGGGGATGTAAGAAGACCATTCTATTACGTAGTGACATGATAATGATAGGGGCTTACCCTGTTTGTTGGCCAGACATTTGAGTCTTGTTGTAGTGTCGGCGTTGGTGGCGAGTGAAGAAGTGAGGTCGAACTGTCCCCGTAGCTTGCGCGATGGCCGTTTACCCTAGCATGTGTCAAAAAAGTATGTGCGTGCATGTGGTGCCATAATTCAGGACATGATGCGGCGCTTCATTTTCGGCCGACGGCCCGCCGTATGCGGGATCTCCAAACCATGCAAGCGCTGCAGGAGTTGCCTTCTCACTTCATGCACATCGCGACATCTACATATCCGAAGCCATAGAGAGGCCAATCCATTGTCTCGATTCGCATTTTCGTCGGATAGTTTCAATCTTGATGCTGTCGCGAAGTCGATTCATCGCGGCGACTCTCGCACGAGCATCCTCAAGACGCCAATGCCCCGCATCTAAAGCAGCGCCTCAACAACACCTGCCACCTACCGTTCCATCGAGCTTCACAGTCGGATCAAGGCGATGGAACTCCACCGAGCAGTCGCGCAATGCAGAAGAGGTGCCTTCTGATAACGTCATTCTCGACGACTTCAAGAAGACTCTCGCCTTCCCTCGAGCTACGTCCACGCTCCGCACCCTCGCCGAAGATAGCTTCAGCCTCGTCGACGAGCAGATCACGCTCCATGGCTACATTGGAGCACGTCGGGATGCCTCGAAGACGCTCACATTCGCCGAGCTGCACGACGCCGAGCTGAGCCGCACCGTGCAGCTTGTCTCGACCGCCGTCAAAGGCATGGACGGGAGCGACTCGCCACACCAGCTGCTCAAAGCCGTGGAGGAGCACACTCCTGTTGCAATCTCCGGTACAGTGGTCTCGCGCAAGGTGCCCAAAGCGGGGAAACAGGAAAATGCAAGGGGAACCGTCATCGCTAGTGTTGAGATCAAGGTCGAGAGCGTGGTGGCATTGAATGCATTCCCGTCGGATGTGATTATGGCGCCTGAGACGGTGTTCCCGCCCGAGCAGCGACACTTGCAGATCCGCAACGATCGAGGCATTAGAGATGCTTTGGCCTTCCGGAGCAAGGCGGCGCGAGTGATTCGAGACGAGCTGTGCGGCAGCCAAGAGTTCAACGAGATCGAGACGCCGCTGCTGTTCAAGTCGACGCCAGAGGGCGCGAGGGAGTTTCTCGTGCCGACACGCTCACCCGGCATGGCGTATGCGCTACCACAGAGCCCTCAGCAGTACAAACAGATACTGATGGCGAGTGGCGTTCCTCGATACATGCAGATAGCCAAGTGCTTCCGCGACGAGGACTTGCGAGCGGACAGGCAGCCTGAGTTCACACAGGTAGATCTGGAGATGGCGTTCGCAAGTGGCGAGGACGTGATGCGCGTAATTGAGAGGGTGGTGAGGAAGCTGTGGGCCGAATGCTTGGGCATCGCCGACGTTCCCGAGACGTTCCTACGCATGAGCTACGAAGAAGCGATGTCGAGGTTCGGGTCAGATAAGCCGGATCTGCGCGTTGGGATCGAAATAAAGAGGATCGAGTGGATGCTGCCGGTTGACTTGATCAACAAGATTGGACCGCTCACAGAGCCGATTGTCGAGGTGATGAAGATACCCATTGCTGAAGAGGCGCAGGAGACGAGGAAGTTTGTCGGCGCTTTCATGGACTCCCCCGAGTCACTGCCATTCGTTCAGAATCCCGAGGGCCAGCCGGGCATTTTCGTATTCGACTCTCGCAAGCCGCTACAGGGTCTCATGCCGTTCGGGTTCGAAGCCGCTGAGCATGCCGAGGAAATGCTGCAGCTGGAAGATGGAGATCTTGTTGTTCTCCAAGCGCGTAAGAACGAGCCATTCTACGGGGGGTCGACTCCCTTGGGAAACTTGCGCCTTGCTCTGCACCGAGCGGCAGTCAATCAAGGCTACCTCGAAGCGCCAAAGGGCTTTGGGTTCACTTGGATAACGGACTTCCCTTTGTTTTCCCCCACTGATGAGAGCGAACCGGGTCAGGGCGGTTCGGCGGGGCTGTCCTCGACGCACCACCCCTTCACTGCACCCAAGGCCGCAGAGGACGTTGATGTCCTGCGCACCGATCCGCTACAGGCGAAGGCTGATCATTACGACCTCGTCGTCAACGGCGCTGAAGTCGGCGGAGGGAGCCGACGCATTCACAACGCGGCAATGCAGGAGTGGATAATGCGCTCTGTGCTCAAGATGAACGACGCACGGATGCAGGACTTTGCGCACCTGCTCGAAGTGTTGAGGGCAGGTTGCCCCCCGCATGCGGGGATAGCATTGGGCTTCGACCGGCTACTCGCTGTGATGTTGGGGAAGGACAGCGTGCGTGAGGTTATTGCTTTCCCCAAGAGCGGCAGCGGCGAGGACGCGTTGGTCAAGAGCCCGACGCCGATGACCGAGCAGCAGCTGCACACCTACCACCTGCAGCGGCGTGCGTAGTGAAAAATAAGAACAAACAAGACTTGCATGGCGTTCGCCCTCAATGCCTTTGTTCACCCGGGATGTGAAAGGGCCGCAAACTATCATCCTTTCTTCCCCCGTCTCGCTTTCCCAATGCAGCTTAGATCGACTTCATCCACGACAACGAGGTCGCTCCTTCCTTTTGAAATTCACTTTCCACGCACCACTCGGTTCAACGGGGCGTTAGCGGCTCACAGTTTTCCCTTCATCTGTGTGTCGTCGCAACTCGCTCCCTCCTTACAAAACCCCCTCTCCTCTTTCGTTCCCCTCTCCCACTCTCGTTCATCACCATCCCCAACCACCAAGTCGAGCTTGCAATCAAGTCCACCTCCAGCGACGCTTGTTCACGGCCATCTTTCACGCATAAAGATACATCCCTCTCTGCGCAGACCCAACACGCTCGACAGCATAGACATCCTGTACAGCACATGAACGACTCCCACCGCCCTTCCGACGATGAGCACCTCCGTGATGAAGATGCTTCTCTTCGTCTTCGTCTCCCTGGCCACGGTCATGGCTGCTCCCATCGATGTGAGCTCAATCGCTTCATCCTCTGTCGTCGACAGCAAGCTAACAATCGAACAGTCTCCCGCCAGCATCAACTTGGCCGCTTGCACCGACTCCGCCGACGTCTCTATTCCCGCGTCCGATATCGAGGACAACGTCAGCCTCGACAAGAAGAATGCTCTCTACCGCAACTTTCACACGGTCCTTGCTGTTCCCAAGGTCGAAGGCGGTAGCGAGCTGCCGAACAAGAGCGTGGCTACAGACGTTCCCATCCTGCCGGACTCCAACATCGAGCGCGACCCATTTCACTACCCGGTTGCTATCCGCAACAACGACCCGCTCATCGAACCGGCTCCCAAGATCGATGATTGCGATAATGACCCAGATTGCCTTGAGCTCCCGCCTCGCGGCATTCTGCCCGCCTCTTCTCGCGTAATCGAGCCCATCGAGGTCCGGGAGACCCATGTCGAGAAGCTGGGCGGTCGCCTCATGGATGCTCCCAAGCGGATCCAGGCTGAGCAGTTGGACGACGACTGGGCTCTCGCCCCTCGCCAGGAAATGGTCGAAGTCGCCGGCGACAGCCTGACCCTCCCGCAATGCCATGATTGTGATGACGAAGAGATGGAGTCGACTACCACCCCACTACTTTACCTTCAGATCCACACCGAAGTGTCCGACGATGGCGTCACTCCCCTGCGCATGGCACCCCGTCAAGCGCACACCGAAATGCCTGGTGACGCTCTTACCCCTCCGCGCAAGGAGCACAAGGAAGAGACTGGCTCCGCTGCCTCGATCGACCGCCGCCAGATCCACGTCGAGCAGCCTGGGGGCAGCCTCACGCTCCCCCCTCGCGTGGCTCCCCGCCAGAGTCACGTTGAGCAGCTTGGTGACAAGACGACGCTCCCTGGTCGCAAGAAACACGTCCAAGAGCCTCGTTCGGACTGTGCTGTTGCTCCTCGCCAAATCCATGTCGAGCAGCCCGGCGACAGCCTGACCCTCCCTCCTCCGGCTGTCTGAGCTGGAACCAAACCGAGAGTGGAAGGGTCCCCCTCATCTCACAGGCCAACCACGTCGATTCGGGCTTCTTGATTCAAACGTGCCGACTCGACCGCGTCGATTCCAGCGCTTCGCTTCAAGGCGAGCCTTCGCGCTGCGCCTTCAGTGTTTTTCTTTTCATTTGAGTGGCGAACGCCAGAAGAACTTTGCAAAGCGTGGCGCGTTCGAACTCTGCTTGCCCGTGGAAGACCCGCCGAAATACTGTCAGCATGTTTTCGCAGGATGACCTCTAAGGGTCCTGAGCAAAGGAAGGTACGTAGGTGAAAAGCGAGCATGGTTTCGAGAAATGTCGGCGTTATCGTGTGGTGCAGCGTGTGAGCATGGCTTTAGATACCCAAAACTTCTACTCTTTCTACTGTGCATCTGTTCTTTCATCACATCCTCATCGTTTCCTCTTTGTTGATATACACATCCACACTCATTGTGACACTGCGTTCTCACCGATATTGGTACGCATTACCTCCCCACTCATCACCATTACCACCCTCCGTGCCTCCCAGATGTTTTCCCAACTACTCTTCCCTCCTCCCTTCCCTTCCGCCCCTTTCAGCCTCCCCCCAAGCC
>JAWXCT010000114.1:153741-169829 GCA_034509035.1 Saxispiralis lemnorum
GACCCCGCCTCTTCCCCCTCCGCCGCAGCATCCACCTACCTCACCTCCCTCCTCAACCGGACCCTCCACCTCCACATCGCCGACGGCCGCGCCTTCGTCGGCGCGCTCAAATGCACCGATCGCGACCGCAACGTGGTGCTGGGGACGGCGTACGAGTACCGGCGGCAGGCCGACACGCGGACGGGAGAGGACGGCGGCAGATGGCGCAAGCGGTTCGTGGGGCTGGTGGTGGTGCCCGGGGCCGTGGTGGTGAGGGTCGGGGTCGAGGGGTGAGAGGCCGCGTCAAGCGGGAGTTGGGGACTGGGATGTGGGCGCTGAAGAGGGGGGGGGCCTCGAGCCGAGGCCGCGAGAGGCTTGGGGATCCGCACATGGTTCTTGCGCGTGACTGGCGTCGGTGTCTCGGGGAAGGCGTCACGGGAGAATCTGCACGGGCGTCGCCAGACGAGATGCTGCTTCGTTTGTTGAGGGGGCTGTGAAAAAGGCTCGAGGGGCGAGATGGAACGAGGGTGGCCTTCGGCCTTTCACAGACGCTGGCGCCAAACTAGCCAAAGAGGCACGAAGATGGCATGGGAAAACGGTTAGAGGAGCGGAAGGGAAGTGACTGAGAGACTACGGCGCCGTGCGAGCAGTGCGAATCCTCGACAGCGACGACTTGCACGCGCGTGGTTAGACACGCGACATAGCTCTCTCGACTGATGTAGCCGACGCTTGTGACGAGAAAAGCATTCGGCAAATTTGAAGGTCCGTGATAGCAAAGCGGGTTTACGACGAAGTGCTATCAGAGGTCGGTGAGTGTTTTCGGAGCGACGGAAGCCATATCGCCCGGCCGCTAGTGAGAACAAGAATAGCTGTTACAAGGTGATGTTCTGAAAGCCTCTGTTGAGGCGATCTCAGTCTTTGCCGGGTAAAATGCTAAATACACCAAGACGAATCGAAAAAGAACGTCCTGTAACTGGCACGCCCTAATAATCAACCATACCTACGCCCTGCACAGCCTGCCAGTCTCGGGCTCGACCTCCCAGTATTCCGACCCCACAGCCGTGGTGGCGTAGAAGATGTGCTCCGGGTCATACCGGTTCTTAATCTCCAACAACCGCCCATAGTTCTCACCGTAGAACACATCCTGGAAGTTGGGCTGGCGGAAGTCGCCCTCGTTCAAATAGCACGACCCGTTCGGCGTCAGCTCCGCCAGCTTCGGCACCAGTACATTAGTAACGAGATCCTGTTGAGCAACCATGTCCTCAAGCGGCGCCTCGAAGTCCCAGGGCGTCGTGACGACGGTGTCGATGAGCGTAGTGCGCCAGCCCGGGTTGACGGCGTTGTCAACGTCGCCGGCGACGGAGGTGTTGACGTTGGCGGCGACGCCAATGAACTGCGCGCCCTGCTCGTTGATGAAGCGGCACGCGGAGGTGAGGGCGGCGTTGTCGTCCTGGACGACGGAGCGCGGGATCAGGCGGCCGCCGTACTGCGCGATGCCGACTTCGATCGGGGCGAACATGGCGTCGTAGAAGGGAAGGTAGCCCGAGAATTGCTCGTAGTAGCTCGTGTAGGGGATATTGAGGGCGTTCAGCTTGTCTTCGAAGGGGGCGAGGTAGGCCTTGAGTTCATCGACAGTGAGGTCCGGGGCGGTGACGGGCGAGATGGCCAGCGATTCGTTGGTGAAGTACCACACTATCATGGCGCCGGCGTCGACGATCGGCGGCAGCAGGCTGTGCAGCGTCTCGATGGCCTGGTAGTAATCGTCTTGGGACGCGGCGTCCTTGGCGAGGACGGTAAGGTTCATGCCCGTGGTGGGGCTGTGGCGAAGAATGTCAGTGGGTTGGACCTTGACAAGGTATTGGATGGTGTTGAGATCTTGCCTACCTGTCAGGGTGAGCCTTGGCGGTCAGGCTGAGAACGACACCATAAGTACCACCGCCACCGCCGGACAGTGCCCAGAAGAGGTCGGTGTTCTGCTCGCGGGTCGCGACAAGGTGCTCGCCCTCGCCGGTAACGAGCTCCCAGGCCAGAACCTGGTCGGCAGCAAGACCGTGCTTCGACATGAGAGCGGAGTGACCCCCGCCTTGTGTGTAGCCACCGGGCAGCGCCACGGTCGGGCACTCCCCGCCGACGACCTGCAGACCGTTGGCATCGGCCGCCTTGTAGGCCTCGCCACCGACAACGCCGGCGCCCATCTTCATGGCCTTGCCGCTGTAATGCGAGTCGCAGTAGTCATCCTAGAGATTTCGAGTCAGCGAGCGCCCTTGGATATCTTCGGGAAGAGAGATAATGGCTGCGTGAGAGCAGTATGACTTACCTGGATCTCGATGTCCTTGTTGTTCCACATCCACAGCGAGAGGGAGCCTGCACCGGTGGACTTGCCGTTGTAGCTACATCGGAGTCAGCAAACTGCAGCCGTCAAGCAAGGATCTAGCATTTCGTACTCGTGACCGGTCGTCTGAATGACTAGGCGGATGTTGTTCTCCTTAGCGAACTCCATTCCAGCTTGGACATCTTCGGCAGAGCCAACGTTGACTGCAAAGTTTGTTCAGCAGGTGCATCGCTGGACTTGAGGGTTTGACTGTGACGCACTGGCATATTGAGCGTAGCGTCCGATCACACACTGGGCGTCAGGCTCGGTGAAGGGGCTGCAGCTGCTGTTGGTGAAGAAGGGCGCCATGATCGACGCCGAGTCCATCAGGCTATTATCTGGTCAGTTGATAATCTTGCATAGCCAATGGTGAGATGAACTTACTGGGTCTCGGGCAGCGTCCAGCCCTCGCGCAGAGCAGCGCACTTCTCCTCGTTGTAGGACTCCCATTGATCATAGTGGCACGGCGAGGCGAGAGGCACAGTGCCAATGAGCTTGCCATTGACGGTCGAGTTCAGGCTGTCCCACTTGTCATCGCCAGGCCAGCAGGCCTCGGCCGGGAAGCATCGGCAGTCCGGCGTGCGGCCTAGCGGCGACCCGTGAGCTGCGTTGTTGACGAAGCCTGGGGGCGGGATACCATTCAGTCCCCCTGTGTTCACGCCCGCCGGGGGCCCTCGAGTAGCTGCAAAGGCCGAACCCGCGCACAGGGACAGCACCGAGACAAGGGAAAACAACGAGGCAGTGTACATCGTGTTGAGTCTGCAAAAGAGGGGGATTGGGTTGAAGTGGACGAAACACGACGCCGAGCTGTCAAAGGCCCGAGTTTTATGAGAATGAGAGCATGATAGATTGCCAAAGAACAGCCACGACCTAAGGCGGCTAGGAGGTCGCTGTGGGGTCCCGATGAACTATGCTCCTGTGTCCCTGCGTGCCCCGAGCAGACTGAGCGTGTTCGTGCCTCGCTCTCCCCTAAGTGCCGGGTCAGGCTGTGCGTCGAGCTGAGGGCGTGAGTGCTGTTCCAATGCTTCCGCACCCTGCCCATGCCGCTGCTGTCCTGCTGGCCATCAGACAATGGAGGGCGACGACCCCAACGTGCATGAGCACGTTCGTTTTCCTAGGACCCTGCACCTGTTCAGTTGACGGACCGCAGCCACCAGCTCTGGCCTGCCCTTCGTGGTCAGCCAAGCATCATTTCGACTTTGCCCGCTTGTGTCAGTTCACTCGCCGTGCTCGGAGTCGAACTTGGCGAATTTCAAACTTCTGGCTTGTCAGTGCGGCACAAGCCTAGTTCAAGATGTTGGGAGAAGGAAGGGAGAAAACGCTCAGCACGAAGTCGCTCCTCATCTCGTGCTAAGAGGTCGCCGGTGCGGGGACGACAGCGCTAAAGAGGCCTCGCGGAGCTTCCATGCGCGTCCCGATGCCGCCCGCAGGATCGGCTCCTCGCGCTTCCGGTCAGCGTGGCTTCACCTTGGGCAATAGTACCGGACGACGTACCTCATGTGCCTATTATCACGTCGCCTCGAGCTGTACCTTTGGTAAACTAGGTGCTGGCTTCGTGTGATTCTACCATTTCTGGACTTCATGCGATCGCCAATCGGTCGCGGTACAGGCGGCGCAGCTCTGTGTGCAGCGAGTGAAAACGTTCCAAGGGGGGTAGAGGCCCCCTTTCACAGGGTCAACGGAAGGGTGTCGACAGTCGGCGCAGCATACCGGCATGGCGAGTGTTGCGGTCTCTACTGCTTTGAATTGGGACAGCGGCAGCAGAACGGTACCAGCAGACCGCGGCCACGGTAACGTGCCACTTCAACAACATTGCTCAACCGCCTTGAATGCTCACAAAGGACAAGATGCCGTGGTGCCGCGAGACTCGGCTTCTCGCCAAACAATGTCACCCCCAAATCTCCCGCTACAAGAACGTACAGTAGCGAGTGCTCAGCAATATTCAAGGAGATCCGTCTGTTGAGCGTCAATGGGATCTAAGATAGAAGACTCCCCTGCCTAGACCCCTGGTGCACGATGATGGGACGCCTGTTCACAGTTGTGTCAAAGGAATACTAAAGCACTAAGAGGCATTCTTCCGCCGTCTTTGATGCGACGGTCATTCCCCTGCAGCGCCTAAGCCTATTTCCTTTGCTCCCTGTTGGAATCCCCACACCTGATCGTTCGTTAGCCAGCATGGGAGGGGTCACAGTGGGTTGGGTTTACAATCTCGAGGAAGAGCCCTCATCGACGGATGCCGGGCAAGTCGTCGCGCTGGCGGTCTGTCTCTCTCTGCTCGCGCTCCTGTCTGTCATCAACCGGTTCTATCAGCGATGAAAGACGACCAAGGCGTGCGGACTCGACGACTTTGCTGCAGCGGGTGGTGCGGTAGGTCAGGCCAGATTGAACCGAGTTACACGAAACGCTTTGCTGACGACTCCTTACAGCTCCTCGGTGTTGCGTACAGCATTGTCTCCATATACCGTATGGCAGTCGTACCCATGATTTTTCTCAACGAAGCATCGCTGACAGGGCGCCAGAGGCGAGATGGGGGTTGACACTCAAATCCGCTGATTTTCCTCCAGCCAATGCAGTGGGTTTCAGCAGGGTGTGTCTCAACTGTTTCAGATTTGACAACCACAAATCGACACATTTCTCTAGATTCAGTATGCCGGTGGTCCGATTGACTGCCTCGCCATCATGGGCTTCAAGCTGTCCATCCTGGCTTCATACTTGCGTCTGGCTGGGTTCAACCGCCTGTACCGCGTCACGGTTTACACTGTTATCGGGCTCGTCGTGACCAACCAAATCATCCATACCTGTCTGCTCTCGTTTGCATGCACCCCCGTAAGCAATTCCTTGCTCTTGCTTCCACGACAAGACCAGCTAACATCAGTTCCAGATACGAAAACAGTGGCAACCTGAAATTGAAGGCAAATGTATCAATCAGCTTGCTTCGTACTTTGGTGAGTTGGACAGTGCAGACCTGCTCAAACCAACACTGCTAACAGCTTTTTAGGGCTTGGAGGTATGCGAGCTTTCTTTGCACTGTCCCTGTTGGGCGCGACTGACTGAACGCAGGTTCGAGCTTGGGATTTGACGTCCTGATCATCGTGCTTCCTTTCCCCATCCTCCAACGCCTTCAACTCGATCTGAAAAATAAAGTACGCGACTAAACACTGAAAGCCGCTGCATCCTGCGCCACACACTAACAGCACCCCTCCCGGATCGCCCTCGACGTCATGTTTGGCCTGGGCTTCTTCGTAACAGCCGTACAAGGCTTCCGCACGCAGACCATCGCCGACCTCGCCAACTACACCGACTCCCAAGCCATCATCATCTGGAGCATCATCGAAATCAACGTCGACGTCTTCGTCGCCTGCGTGCCCAACTTTGCCCCGCTGCTGCGCTCTTTCGGCCGCTCCGTCGCCTCGGGCTACCGCACCTCCATCTCCGGCAACAGATACGGCGACGCGTCCAGTGGCAGCGCGCTCAATACCCGGACAAAGGGGAGCCGTCATACGCACTCGAGCACGCTGGACGTGCATGACAACAAGAGCGCGACACCTCATCTGGTCAAGCCGGGCGTGCTGACCACGGTGCAGGATGCGGAGGAGTGGCAGTCAGACGACGACGTCGCGCTCTGGGCGCCGCGCCATGAGTGGACGACCAAGGTTTCTGGTTGGCAAGGCGGCTCGCATCAGCTGGAAGAGATGAGTCCCGGAAATGGACGGTCCACAACGCCGGCGTACAGCGGGGCGGACAGAGGAGACCGCAGCACCACTGGGAGCGACGATTAGCAGAACGACTTCCGCGTCGTGCATGAGATTAGCATCCTGAGGAACGAATAGACGCTGCAGCCGAAGTCCAGAACCACAACAACTCGATGAGGCACGATCAATCACCAACGTTCGAAAGGCCCAACACTCAAACCCGCTCGCTACCGCCTCGTCGACAAAACCCGCACAGCCGCAAACGGCACCGCAACGATCGTCGCCACCGTCACGATCCTCACGACCGCCCACCTCGAATACAACCCCACCCCCCACAACACCTTCTCCCTCGCAAAATCTCCCTCATTCCGCTTCGGAAACTCCACGTCCGGCACCTCCCGCCCCAAAAACCCACACAACGGCCCCCACCCCTCCGCCAAATCAAACTCCAGCAAATCCCTCCCCAACTCCCGCGCCCGCGCCTTCACCCGCTCATTGTACTCCACATACCCCGCTTTCGCCTTCGCCCGCAACTCCGCTTTATCCCGCGCGCCGAAGTGCCCGAGATAGTACATCCGCAGCATGGAGAAGACGTCCGGGCCGGGGATGGCCCAGGCGAGGTAGTTGACGAAGAAGGTCGTGCGCCAGTGGAAGAGGGAGGAGATTACGGCGCGGTCGAAGGAGGCGTACCAGGTGGAGGGGGAGCGTTGGGTGAGGAGGATTTTGGCGTCGGGGTAGGCCGAGAGCAGTTCGGACCAGAACATGATGCAGGGGGTATCTGTCAGGGCGCCGACGTCGAAGAGGAGGCGGTCGAGGTCGGCGCGTGTGATGGGGGGGTCGTCGCGGTTGGGGTGGAATTTGCGGCGGCCTAGGGCGTCCCAGAGGGGGATGTCGGCGCCGGCGTTGTGGGCGCCGAGCAGGAAGCCGTGGTAGACGTAGTCGTAGCCGAGAATCTGGAGGGCGGCGGAGGTGCTCATGGTGCCGGAGCGCGACATGCTGAGGCCTAGGACCTCGAGGGGACGGGTGCGGTGTGGAGGGTCGGAGTCCATGGTGGGCGGGTTGTCTGTTCCAGTGAAACGGGAAGAGCCGGCAAAGGGATTGTTGTAAAGATAAAGCAGCACCGAGAGCGGAAACAACAGAGCGAGTGTCGTCGATGTATCAAATGTTATATGTATCCTCGTCCGTCTCGTCCTCTTACGCAATAATATCGCTCCCCGCATTTCCGTGATCCTGCAGATCAGTGATCTCCGATTTAGCGTGCGGTTACCACGTTGGGTGCACGGATGTCGCGAAGGAAACCACAGCAACTTGATAAAACGTCAACGACACACTTCTCCAAACATGTTGTTCAAGGTTTCATATTGAAGTCTCCCCGCGAGGTTACAATCTCAGAAGCCGAGACTATGGAAGGTTGGCTCCTGCGCCCCTCCTGGTAACGTCTTGTGGGTGACAGAAGTATAGATTGCATGTAGGTCCAGAAACGTAGGTACCTCCAGAATGATATCCCCGGAACCACGCACTTCCGAACGCTTGCAGCTCCCGAAGCTCCCCGGAGCTCTACGAGTGGGCGCCTTGTTTTGTTCTGTTCTGGCAATACAGTATTGACGACCGTCAGAACTTGATCAGGCTGTTCCCGCGAAGGACTCTTTGCAAGAGTGACTCTCGCGTACACCTCTGAAGCGACGCTATCAGCCATGCCGCCTGCCTACCAGTCACTCCGTTCACATCTGTCCGGCGAAGACGAGCGATCGACTTCGAGTAACCGAACCTTGCAAATCAAGACGTATTGCGCTTTTTCGTCCTGCTTCGGCCGTGGCTGGTGGGCAAAGGTGGAATCTGCATACGAAAAACGTCCCGGTACAGTAGGTGTCAGGAGCGTGGCCGGTCTCGCAGCCTGCATTTATGCAGCATAGTCGCCTCAACATTCTCGTCACACATAGCTTTGCCATCCGTCCTCCACCACTCTTCACTCGAAGCCTTCTCATCCGCAGCTGAACGAAAATGTCTCTTGGACGCGAACGATCGTATCTTGCGGTCGGCATCGATCATGTTTTGACTCAGACCCTACAGCTTACAATCCTCTTGTCCACAGCTGCTTGAACGCATCACTCGACAGCAACGTCAATGTCACAACGCGCATGTCTGTCCCCACGCCGTCGCCATTCGAGCGTCGGCAGTCACAAGTAAGAATAGTCCGAACAAGGCAGGGCATGAAGGACCCGACAGACCATATGAGTCCATGAAGACCGCTGCGTCTTCTGTTCGATGGTCGTTCAAGCGGTGTATGCGCTCTAGTAAAGCAGCGCGGTCGTCTCTTCAAGCCGACGAAGCAGCTATTCCATCACGTAATTTCTCGGCGCTGATACCAGGGCTCGAGTTTGGCCGTAGACGTGCTTGTGTATCTTTCCACTTTTCACGTGCCCACGTGATGAAAATATCGTGAAAGTGGTGCCATGTGGCGTTACTCGCCCGAGTTCCTCAACTAAGTGGAGGTCTTGTCCCAGCGCCAATCTCGTTTACCAGCGCTTTCGTGCACACGCATTCTGTGCTCATCTGGGAGGCCGCAATTGGAGTTGCGATTACTCGGGAAGCCAGCCATGAGCAAGGACTTCACATCAAGAACTTTGGGCGGCGCTCGTTAGCCTTCTCCGATCCAGTGTCCTCTTCACTCGAGGAAGCTCCCGCCCTCGCCCTCCGCTGAGCCGTAGTCTCGTTCGCAAGCTCAGCCTTCTTCGCGGTCTCAGCTCTCTTGGCATCTCTCTTTTTCCGCCCCTCCTCGACCATATCTGTACTCTCCAGCTCCTTCACGACTTCTTCCCACTCCGCCTCTTGCTCAGCGTCCCCGGTTCCCAACTCCTTTCTCACATCTACCTCCTCCCCATTTTTGACGCGCTGTACCACTTCACGCAGGCGCCGAAGCTTCGCCTCGGTCTTGCGACTGAAGTTGAGCGTGTCGTTGCGCAATGCAATAAGCTGGATTGCGTTCGAGCCGACGAGGATGCCGAGGAGGATGAAGATCGTGGCTGGGTTCCATTCCTTCTTTCTCTGAGCCTTCAGGCGCGCACGTTCTTCCGGGTCGAAGTATTGACGGATGGATTTGGGGATGATGTAGCTCCAGAGCGAGGTGCTTGCTACTCGGGGGAGATGGTCACCCGCTGCGTACGCAAGGCCCGACGTCGACGAAAAAGGGTGTGCGAGGTATAGTCTCCGCTTGCATACAGCACTCATTGAGGTCAGCGGTCTTGCAGTCCGCAAAAGCGGCATTGTGAGTTCGGTCTGGGTCGTTCAATGCGGTAATCATCTGGAAATGTTGCAGTTGAAACCTCAGCCGGAGGCAGATCTCGTGAATGGCGGGACACGCCGGTTGCTGTGTCGACCGGTCCGAGCATCCCCCGAAGCGCGAGTCTGATGCGAAGATGTTGAAGTCCAGCGCGTGATAGAATTGTGCATGGAATCGCTTTATTCAGACACGCTTACACCAGATGGCGTCTCTTGATGCTCGCGTGGACGCGATCAAGAGCTCTTTGAGTGCCGGCAGCGCCCTTGCGGCGACCAGTGCGGATCTTCAATGCCTCCTAGACCAGGGCACAACATCGAGCCGACCGGACGAAAGACCTGGGCCCACGCGCGCAAAAATCGCAGCAAAACCGCCAACGAAGCTCGCAAGTGATCCTAAACCCACGGCAGCAAGATCCAAGAGAGTTGCGCCCGTCACTGTACGAGAAGATCCTCCAGGAAGCCTCTCTTCGCGCGACAAGTATGTCCTTGCCACCCATGCAGTCAACTCAGGCCTTAAGTTCCTATCGGAGAGTTTGAAAGACCGCAAAGGACCGTCAAGACCAACAAAGCCGGTATCTGAGGATACTCCATCGACTTCCCGAGCTACGCGACCATATGGACCATTGCAACCACGGTCTAGAAACTCAACACCTGCTAGACCGTCTCCGGAGAAGAAAGATCGCACTGCGAAGGGGCGAAATTCCAGGAGCAATGCTGGCGAGAATTCCAGTAGCTCTTCCGTCGCTTGTGCGGCGGCCTGCGTACGATCAGGCTTCACCTTTCTGAGGTCCAGCGAAGCGAAGCAACTCGGCAGCCGGAGTGCGTCACTATGGCACCTTGAGAAGGGCATGTTGGCATTGGCCAGCAATCTCATAGCGCATGACATGACCGAACAGGCCGTCCGAGAACTTCGCACCGTCAAGCAATGCCTCGACCGAGACCCAGGCTTTGGCTCAGTCCGACCCGCACCGACATCAGAGCACGAAACAATCGCGAGTCTGCTTCATCTGAGACGAAGCCTGGAAATCGATGCTGATGCAATCCCTGTGGCAATTACGTACCTGATGAACGTGCTGAAAGTCATATCCAATTACCCGAAGCCGCAGGCCAAGGAGTCCTGCATCAAATATCTCCAGCCGCGCGACCCCAATTCGGCAGTAAATCTAATACTGCAGCAAGCGAAGTCTGCTGGCGACTCTGGACGAGCAGCAAAGCAACTTGAAAGCCTGTCCCAAACCCTACTCGGTCTTTGTCCTAGCGTCTCGAGTGCCAACGACGACTTTGCACTAGATTCTAGTCGGAACCCATCCCCTCGCACAGTCTTTGAGCTCCAGGCCCTAGCACTCCACATCCGGACGATCTGGTGGGATCTCGTAAGACACGACCCTGATGTGACCAAGGAGCTTCTGGATCCGTTTTGGAAATGTTCGTCTGCTCTTGTGAGGCGCTGCTCGGGCGACATGGACGCGTCCAGTGTGTATGACCTGCTGAGTAGTTCCTTCGCAGCATTGAATTCCTGCAGAGGCAACGAAAGATCTTCGACGTTGTCTAACATCCACGAGATCCTGTATGTTCAATCAGAGAAGGTGGGACATCACGCCGAAGCAAGCAAATGGGCTGAGGCGTTGATCAAGGATTCGGACGAGCTGCCATCAAATCATGTCAAGAGGGCTTCGAGTCTGCTCAGAAGATGTACCGCATCTTTGAGAACTCCAGATGGAGAAGTGGACGATGCGACGCTTCTCGAGGTCCAGACTCACATCAATGGCGACATGACAGGAAGCAGCTCAGATTACGATGTCTTACTGTCAGCTATGGCAGCCTGGATGGCAACGAAAGCAGCTCGTACCCATAAACGACAGAACTCGGACCCTCGTCTCGAGTTCGAACGCTTTGCGGCACGCTTCGCGCTCCGCTACTTCCGCTCCTATTGCCCCAGGGGAATACATCACGTTCGCACCATACTGGATGTGTGCTTAAGGACGTGTAAGAGCAATGACGCCATTCTCGAATGGGTAAACTCGGACGCTGTCAACGTCTTCGTCCGATCTGGCACTGTGGAAGAAGTGGCCTCGAAAGCAGAGACAACGCCGTTAATTTTGTCGTGGTCGTGCTCAGCGGATGCGATCATGCTCAGCAGGATCTTGCACGCACTCGGCCTTAAATCTGCCAGATCAGGCAACTTATCACTTGGCTTTGACATAGAATCCTTCAAGCCATCGGAAAGTGGCATTCTTCTCGAGCTTCAGCTTCAACATACTTTGGAACTAGCGTCGAAGCCCAAGTACCATGGTTGCATACGAAAGTCGATCCCTGAAATTCTGCGGAATCTGTCCAGCGTCTATGCCGCATCGGAGCATCCCATTCGACGGAGCAGAGTTGCTTGCCAAGTCTTCAAGCTTCGAGAGATGCAATCCGACCTTGTTCCTCCGCATCTGTTCAAAATATGGAATCAGGCAATGGACGTCGAAGACCACCAATTGAGGCAAGACGTCGGCTTGCAGCCCTACCTGCTTGATGTGAGAACCAGCCTGGCTGTCGCAAGAGCTTTCTCGGGCAGCAGGCCAAGTGTGAAGGGGCTTCAAGCCATCTTGCTAGAGCGGCAGAAGATCATCGACGAATGTGCCACTGCGCAGGCGCTTGACGAGCGAGTCGAGAACCCAGCAGCTTTGTTCCAGCAACTTCAGTCGCTCAAGGCCTACTTTGGTATGCTTGGAGAGAGCTCCGCCTGCCTGGGAGTAGGGAAGACACTCCTGAAACTGGCAACACTGTCCGAACAAAACACAGCTCAGTCGTGCTACGCAGCCAGTGAGCTGTCGCGCACCTATATTGAGACAGGCAATTCCGAAAAGGCGGAGGAAGTCTTTGCCAAGACTCAGTGCAATTCAAAGGGGACGGAAGACAACATCCTCGCAAGAACTCACTATCAGCTCAGTACTGCAGACTACCTGCTTGCCACTGACAGTCTTCAAAAATGCGGGTCAGCGCTCGAGGAAGTAAGGCGACTACGCCTTCTGCTGAGGCCAGATCAAATAGCAAGGAACGAGAGACGATCATACGAGCGTCTACACGCCGAAGGATGGCTGCTGCATTCCAGATTCATGCTGGCAAATTCGGCCCCCCACGAAGCGCTGGCTGCCGCCAGGAGTGCGGTGAAGATGTTAAACACAAGCTGGGCGTCACTAGAGCGCTCCAGTGGCAAAGCCGCCAAAGAAAGCCAAGAAGAGCAAGAGGAGCCTTCCGGGGCAAACATCAACACTCTGACAAAAGGCGTGAGCAAACTTAAGCTGATGCCTAAAGACTTGGAGGCTGCCTCAGAGCCGAACAAGAAGGGTGCCGCGTTCTGGCCCTTCCTCCCACTGATGTGTAAAGCATTGATGCATCTGTCTGACATGTATGCACATCACGGAATATATAACGAGGCGAGTTTCTACTCCGAGCGAGCAGTCCAGGTAGTTGAATCGAGCTCTGCTACAGCTCTGCAATGTTCTGTCAAGATCCATCGCAGCCAACTGCTCACACTCGCTGGGCGGACGGAAGACGCTGAATTGTGTCTTACTCAGAGTGAAGCACTCATTCCAGACCCCCCAAGTCTTCTTGCTGTCGAGCAACATGTCGCTACGGCAGCGCTTCGGGCAAAGGAGAACTCTCTGGAGCAAGCAAAGGTGTCGCTGGAGAAGGCCAAGGAGGGTCTCGATAGCTACACTGATGTACTGGAGATGCAATTCGACGCGTTAGAACACAAAGAAAGCTTACCTTCAAAAGCGCGATCGACACAAAAGGCAGAAGCGCCAAAGAGGTTTGGTGCGCAGCCAGCTAAAAGGACGGTTGCACCACCAAAGACGACAGGGTCACGGCAAACCAAGTCCACCGCACTTCCCACCGCAACTGCAAAGCAGCCGGGCACGGGATATTACCTACTTGACAAAATCAAGGTCAAGATCCTCCTCGGCGAAGTCTTTCTACAGATACGAGTTGGTGAGCCAGTGGAGTCAGAATTGCACGAAATCGAAGCTCTACGTCCCTTGGGATCAGCCTTACTGTTGCAGCGCATTGCACAATCAAGCAGCCTCGTACAAAAAGCAAGAATTGCTTTGGAGACAGACGTCGTTCTCAATGTTCTGACAGAATCTACCCTGGCCTTTCCTGCAGTTCAACGACCGCAGGCCAAAATGTTGTCTAACGGCACACAGTCGTCTAGTCTCGTACCAGCAGTAGAGAAGAAAACTGGTAGAGTAGCAGCGCGGACGACAAAAAAGCTTGCGCCAACCGAAACACCATCGGAAGATGATCTGTCCACTGCTCGGAGCTACCTGATAAAAGATTTGGCTGCCAACTTTCACGCTCACGGCACAGCTCAGACGTACGGACAGTATGCCATCCTGTCGAATGCGTCCCTTCTATCCTCGGCCATGCACACGTCGATGGTTCGAAAAGAGTTGGATCCGGCCGAAGAAAGTCTTGCAATCGACATGCCCCGCATCAAGGCTTTGCAATTCGAACAAGAAGCAGGCACATTGGATAACTCGAACGGCGAGAGTGCGGACCCTTTTGCGTGGCCCGAAATTGGCAACACCACATCTCTGTCCTTCCCAAGCGCTGCAAATTACCAAGAGCAGTACATCGACATCTTGCCTACCTCATGGACAGCTGTGTCTCTCTGCTTGAACGAAGACGGAAGTGAGCTATACGCTGTACGATACCACGCCGGACAAGCGCCGTTCACCCTCAGATTGCCATTCTCACGCCAGACATCGGAAGACATCGACGAAGAGGCATTTGATTACGACCTGGGCAAAGCAGAACTGAAAGACATCATCGAAATGTCAAATCATACGTGCCACAATACAAAGAGCCTGGAAGCCAAGGGTGCAAAGACGACATGGTGGAACGAACGAGAGTCGCTGGACCGTCGCCTGCACGAGCTGCTGATCAATATCGAAAACATCTGGTTCGGTGGGTTCAAAGGGATGCTCTCCCAGCAAACAAGGCGAACGGACCTGCTTGCTCGCTTCCGCAAATCCTTCGATGTCATCCTCGAGCGGTACCTGCCATCTCGGAAGATCGTGAAGGGGAAAGCAGCGGCGAAGCTTGACCTAGACGACAAAGTCCTGGAGCTCTTCATAGGCCTCGGCAACGACCATGACGGGACGATCGATCTCGACGAGCCCGTCGCGGACCTCCTCTACTTCGTCGTGGACATGCTGCAGTTCAACGGCGAGCGCAATGCCTACGACGAGATCGACTTTGACAGCATGGCCGTCGACGTGCTCGACGCTTTGCGAATCTACCACGAGAGCTGTGCGAGCGAGCCTTTGGAATCCACACACCTCATCCTAGTGCTCGAAAAGCGCCTGCAAGCCTTCCCGTGGGAAAGCATGCCCTGCCTCGAAGGCGCCAGCGTCAGCCGCGTCGGCAGCATGCTCACGCTGCGCGAATGCATCCTCGAGATGCGCCGCAAGCAACATAACTCCCAAGACTCCCACCATACCGTCCCCCGAAACTCAGGCACCTACATTCTCAATCCCTCCTCCGACCTCCCCAGCACGCAAAACACCCTCTCCCCTGCCCTCTCCTCCCTCTCCCAACTTCCCTCATCGACATCCTGGGACGCAATCGTCAACTCCGAGCCTAGCGAACAGCGCTTCGCCGCCGCTCTCTCTTCCTCGCCCATCACGCTCTACTTCGGCCACGGCGCCGGTGCGCAGTATATCCGCCCGCGCGCCGTCAAGCGCCTGCAGTGCTGCAGCGAGGTGGTGTGGCTCATGGGCTGTTCGTCGGGGGCTGTGCATGAGTACGGGGAACTGGAGCCCACGGCGGTGCCGATGGCGTACTTGCTGGCGGGGACGCAGCAGCGGCGGGCTCGGGGGGTAGCTGAGCAGGAGAAGATGCCTGAACAGGAAGATGACTCTTCTGCGGTAGAGGGGAGAGGAAAGTGCATGTCCGTGCTCGCCACGCTCTGGGACGTGACGGACAAGGACATCGACCGCTTCTCGCTGGCCGTGGGCGAAGACTGGGGGCTCTTCCCGCCGGCCACAGAGGCTGCGGCACCTCAGGCCAACAAGAAGTCGAAGAAGCGCGAGGTCGCTGCGTCAGGCCCGCCGGCGACACCTGGAAGGCCGCCCAAGACGCCGGCGAAGACGCCCAGGACGTGTAAGACACCTGGGGATGCGAAGACGCCGACGAGGAGTTGGTCGCGGTCGAGGGTTGAAGGGCGGGAGGGGAAAGGGAGTCTCGTGCGGGCGGTGGCGAGGAGTCGCGAGTCTTGCTATTTGAGGTACTTGAATGGAGCTGCGCCGGTGGTTTATGGCGTGCCGGTCTACCTGGGGGATTGAGGTGGCGGACCGTCCTGGGACGGGGGTCTGGAAGTGGTGGTGTTTTCTTTGACGCGTTCTGAGCGCTGGCGTTACTAGATAGGGTCGCCCACCGTTGTATGCTCAAAGACCTTGTGTTTCGTCTGCAACCCTTTCCGCGAGCTCATCCACAACCAAACACCTTCTCTTCAACTCCACCCGCGATCGACGGTATTGTGAAAGCTGTCCCTCAGGGCACAAGCACGGACCCTTCGCCGGTCCCGACAGTATACGTCTTGGCACCCATCCCCGTCCCCTGCAACTCGCCATCTATCAAACCTGACTTCTAAAACCAGTCCCAGGACCGCTCCCAATGCCCACCTGACCTTCCCTTTGCAACACGCCCTGCAGCCCCCCTAAAGCGCTCTCCCATCCTCCCAATCCCCTCTCCCGCCCTTCCCCCATCTCCCTTCC
>JAWXCT010001307.1:0-16031 GCA_034509035.1 Saxispiralis lemnorum
GAGTGGTTTGGTGGGGTGAAGCGGGGGAGGGAGAGCAAGAGAGTCGAGGGGGTTAAGGGGGACCGACGTCTGCATATTTCAGTTTGTTGGGTATGTCGTTGGTTGTGGTCGAGAGGCCTGCTGTCAAGGGATCGGGCCTGGGTGGGCTGTGTTTCGTGGTCATGGTGGCGAATCGGGAAGGGATTGGAGAGCAACGTTTGAGCGATGCGTGGAGTGGTATTCTTTTGAGGCTGTTTGCGAAGAGGCGTGACATGGGTAGGAATCAAATGAGTGACGTGAAGTTGGAGTCGGTAGTGGATGTTTGTAGAGACAGAAGCTGAGTTACGTCAAGTGCAGTCATTTTTGGCTTCATGCTGAGAGGTACGGGAGCGCGACACCAGGGGATACGGGATAACTGCTGGCCTGCTCCGGCGACCTACGATTGACCTACGGGACTCGAAAGTCTTAATGTGCTGCAGAGGGGTCTGGTAAAACCCTCGAAGAAAGCTTCTTATGAAGCTCACACGGACGGAAAAATTGAACGACTCAATGGATTGACACAGGTAACATGTTGTGAGGCATTGAACAAAGTGGAATTGAAGAGGTGCATCAGATTTAACAGCACGGTGCTCCTATCTGGAAACCTTGCCCTTGAATAACGCCCGCTCAATGCCAATACGATGTGACGCGTCTACGAGGTGTCCTCCACAACGGCCGTCTGCAGACCCTTGGGGTTCTTGACGTTGACGGCCTGCACGTACGAGTACAACTTCTCCTTCGCGTCCTCCTCGTCGTTACGCTTGCGCGATATCCGGACACGCAGGCGGAAAGGGACGCCCTTCACACCGCTTTCCCACACCTTCTTGTTCAACTGGGGGTCGAGGCGAACGTCGGAAGTGCCCTGTCGCGCGAAATGGTATTAGCAGAGGCGCAGATGATGTGATGGAGAATCGGTGATGTGAATGAGAGCTGCTTCATACCATAGCCTTCGTAGCGAAGTCGCGAATCTCCTTGATCGCCCTGGGGGCTCTCTTCTTGAAGCTCACGCCGTGGACCTGAGTCCAGTTAGAATAAGTCTTGTCTTCAGTCTTCCGCCCGATGCCGGCTCGCACACGCGCTCACATTACGAGAGCATGCGCGCGCATGCGAGACCGACCATCCGTGGACTTCATCAAACTGAACGTACCCTCTTGTGGAGGTGGATCGTGTATTCGCGGGCGACGACATCCTCGATGGCGCTGCGGCCCTGGACCTTCCCAGCAGAGGGCTTGTTGGATTTGGTGGCTTGAGGCATCGTGGAGGAGTCCGGCCGAGGGTGTGTCGTCGGGGGGTGTCGATGTGGTCGTCAAGAGTCTCGCTCGCGCGATTAAGTGAAGATTCCTGTCGTGGATGGGATTTGTGTGCGTCGGCCGAAGTCTTGGCGGCTGCAATGAGCTAGAGCGAATGCAGTAAGAGGTCGCTCATCTCGAACGCATGGGCACGCTTTGTCACGTTTCTCTCCTATCGTCAAGACCTTGTTCTTTGTCGCTCCCTCTACTTCTTCCACGCATCTCCAACCGGCCTTTGGATGCTCCGTTCAATTCGATGCGTCGTGCAATAATCCAGGACTTGCGCACGTTCCGGCGGCCAACACCTCGAAAACTACCGAAACCCGCACGCATCTACACGCCGCATAATGCTTTCTTCCTGCGAACGGTAAGCTCCAGGACTCCACAGCCTCTTCAATCGTCCATGCGTTGGTCAAGACGGATCTCTGTTCCCGCAGCGCTGGGTGTTGCGGCGGCTGCCGCTTACTACGCGTACGAGCGAACAGGTCAACCGGCATTTGACGCGGCGAATGCTGCTGTGGGGCAGAGCAGAGGGCACGCAACCGTATTGGCAGGCGTCGATGGCAAGGCGGATGATGTTTCGGAGGTTGTGAGGAAGGCGCTTGTCGTAGATCGCGGCCAGCTTTTCACCACAGACATTCCGGCCGACCAACCGATAAGCAAAGAGACGGACAACTCCGGTCGCAAGGTTCTCGAAATGTTGACGCCTGCGCAAGCGTCCGCTAAATTGCGCACGAACGAGGAGAGCTACTTGGTCGGAAGGGGCGAGGGCGTGGTGCGTTACGATGTGGTGCAGATTCCGAGCAACGACCCCATCGAAGACGACCACGTGGAGAAGATTGTGGAGGTGCCAAACACGACCGCAATAGCGGAGGATGGGAAGACAAGATCGGATTGGATGTTCTGGGGTGTCTTTGACGGCCACTCCGGCTGGACGACTTCTGCGAAATTGAGGCAAGCCTTGGTCTCGTACGTCGCGCGCGAGCTCAACGCCACGTACAAGTCCGCTTTGCAAGACCCGAAAGTCACCATCCCCAGCCCAGACTCCGTCGACGCGGCTATCAAGAAGGGGTTTGTCACTCTGGACAACGAGATCACGCATGACTCCGTGCAAAAGGTGCTCAAGTCGCAATCGAAGAGCGCAGCAGCCGAGATCTTAGCACCGGCACTGTCCGGATCATGTGCACTCCTGAGCTTCTACGACAGCCGCTCAAAGGAGTTCCGGGTCGCTTGCACCGGTGATAGCAGGGCGGTGCTTGGCCGTAGAGGCCACACGGGTAAGTGGACAGCGACCCCACTGTCGGAAGACCAAACTGGTGGCACGCCCTCAGAGGACGCACGTCTGCGCAAGGAGCATCCAGATGAGCCCTACGTGACGATGAACGGCCGAATCCTGGGCGGCCTGGAGCCCAGCAGAGCTTTCGGCGACGCCATCTACAAGTGGTCGCGGGAAACGCAGGACAAGATGAAGAACTCCTACTTCGGCCGCTCGCCCTCGAAACACCTCAAAACACCCCCCTACGTCACCGCCGAGCCCGTCGTCACGCGCACCAAGGTCGACCCTGCCAAAGGCGACTTCGTCGTCCTCGCCACTGACGGCCTGTGGGAAATGCTCACTAACGAAGAGGTCGTCGGCCTCGTGGGCCAGTGGCTAGAAAAGCAAGCCTCGACCGCCACATCCGCGGGCACGAGCGCGCCCAGCGCCGGCGCCGGCTGGCTGCAGTCGTGGTTCCGCAGCCAGCCCGCCTCGGCGCTGCCTATCGAGCACCACGACGAAGGCTCTTCGGCGGGCCAGCGCGCGCCCATCCGCCAGAAGCAGTGGGGCGTGCCCGCGGGGCAGGACGACCGTTTCGTCACAGACGACAAGAACGCCGCTACGCATCTCGTGCGCAATGCGCTTGGCGGGAGGGATAGCGATATGCTCTCGGCGCTGTTGACGCTGCCAAGCCCTTTTTCGAGGAGGTACCGGGACGACTTGACCGTGCAGGTTATCTTTTTCGGGGAGGGCGGGGAGGCGACGGGGCAGGTCGAGCTTAACAAGGAAGCGAGTGCTACTGCGAACGGGACGAACGGTGTCAAAGCGAAGCTGTAAGAGTATTGCTTGATGGAGAGGGGAAGGGAATGTAGTGCGCGATATACCCGCAGGCGTGGAGCACGGAGTCACGGAGATGGTGGCGCTGTAACCATTAGATGCTATCCGAGCGGGGTGTTGGAATACTATTGCTTTCGCTGAGACTATGTTTGCGCCATCTCGCGTATGTCTGCTTTTTAGCGCTTACCTATGCCAGCTTGGGTGCGCCACTTTGAACGAAGGCGTCGAAGCTGGGTGGCTCGGCGGGGAGGACTGGCGCCGTCTCGGCGCCAGAGCTGGATGCGACGGAAGCGACCGGTTCTGTAAATGCGCGTCCTGGTGAGGTGGAAACGGAGAAACCGCCTGGATTGCTTCGTCAAGAGGACGAAGCACTTCAAAACGGAAGGGTCGTGGTGCGCGTTCGGAGACGAAAATCCCCCTTCAGTCATTGACGAAGCTTGCTGATGAGTCTACTGTGATATCCCGTACCGTAGAATATTTAGTGCATATCTAGGCACTGAAATGGCTCTGAAGCTGCTACTACTCGGTAGCTCTTTCCTCTGGTCTGTGTGCCCTATGTGGCATACCTTAACCTTCGTTACACGTATGTACAAACGACAAACAATCAATGCCACCAACACCACGCTCATATCCCATTCGAAATGATAAACCCGAAACCCCTCAGTGCTCCAGTTTTCCCGACAGTTCCGTCGCATTCCCTAGCTCAACATTGAAGCTGTGAGGCAGTGCTCGCTTATTTGCGCCTCCCGAACATCCCGGGCTGGCGCTTCTCCTTTTCGACCGGCTCTTCGCCGCGGTGATCCCACGCCTTCTTGCTGCCGCGCTTGCGGCCGGTGCGGACGTCGCGGCGTGAGGCGCAGCAGCAGCACTGGCCGAGCTGGATGATGAAGGCGATTAGGGAGCAGCCGGCGGCGATCCACATGAATGCGAACCTAGAGCGGATCGGGTCAGCAGGGTCTTCTTGAAACAGTCGTCGACTTTATATGATGGAGAGGCACATACATCTTGGTGCCCAGGCTAGCGGTGATGTTCAATGACGTCGCCGAGGTGATGGCGCCCTGCATGACAATGAAGATGACGGTGGCGACCACGGTGGCGACGACGTTGAGCAGCGCGGTGATGAAGGTGAAGATGGTGATGGGGAGGGCTTTCCAGCGGCCGAAGACCGTGAGCGGGAACAGGAACATCATGATGAAGGTCAGGATGGTGCCGGTGAGGAAGAAGCCGAACATGACTTGAGAGGCGATGCGGAGGAGGCGGAGAATGTCGTTGATTTCGGCTGGCAGGGCGACTGAAGAGGGTTGAGTATTAGCATGGGGTTTCGTTTGGACAAGGCTAATGTGATGGTTGCTTACTTGTAGCGCCGGCGAGCAGTTCGCTTCGGAGGATTGACACTGGGTCGAACCAGTAGAGCGTCTCTGGGTCGGAGCATCGTGTGGTGCCTTGTCCCAGGTAGCCCTCGCAGAAGTTCCACATGCCAACGGTGTAGAAGTCATGGAGACCAAGTGACTGCGCAATGGAGTTGATGATGGTGGCCTGCGGCACGCTGACGGGGATAATGTTGGCGAGGTTGAGGCGGATGAAGTAGATGTCATTTAAGGTCGAGTCGATTCTTGTGTTGCCAATATTTACGAGGATGAGAAAGACCAGAGCGATGAGGAAGAGGGCGGAGCAGATGAGGGACCAAATGTAGCGAGTGCGTGTGGCTCGTTTGATCTGGGCTTTCGAAGGGTTGTAATCGTTCCAGGGGTTCGTCTCTTGGTCGGTGTCCTGTACGGCGGTGTCTGAGGACGAAGCCCGACGGTCCACGTCCTCCTCGGCGCCATCGTTCCTCTTCTTCCGTCCGAACATGGTGAGATTGTGTCGTGCTATTGGGAGCACTCGCTCGTAGTGGAGAGACCCCTGACGTAACGAGAGAAGCCAGTGGCTTTGGCGAGGGATAGGCGAGGGGTAGGAGGTCGGAAGAGGGTTGAAGGGTCGAAGATAGGGTATCACAGCACACGCAAAACGAGGTGAAGTGCCGTTGATAGGAAAAAGGCAGACCTGACCGTCGTCAAGCCACCACCTCGCAGCCCAGCCGCGTCGGATGTGCGTTGCGAGAGCGCCCAAGCTTTGGGTGCTGACAGGGCAGAGAGCAAGTCTAGAAGCAATCCGGCAACGATCGCAGGCGAGATCTACCGGGGCACGTTGATTCAACAGTTTCGCTGGGCGAGCTAGTGGTTAAAGCGTCAAATTTTACGGCGCCGCGGCTCGCTGCTGTCATCGTGCATTGATCGATGCAAGCATCTCCTCCGTTCCCAGATGATGATGATTTGTTTTGGCCTTTGGTCGCCTCCAAGAGTAGCGCTCGGCTCAAGGTATTAGCCGGCAGTGAATCTGTGCGCCGGTTGTGTTGGTTGGCTGCTCGGTAAGAAGCATGGAGGCGCAGCGGCGGCAGCGAAATTGGAGAAGAAAGGTAGAGCGCCACCAGCGCGGCGCTGAGATCACCACGCGGGCTTGCGTGGCTGCCCATCAAGCTTCGCCTTAAATCCGAGCACGGCGAGCGAGACACGCCAGCGAGCCCGGCCGTGCCAGCGCTCGGCCCAAGCGGTGCATCTCTACGCCAACGTCAGTCCTCGCCCCAGCCTCTTCAGGTTGAACGCGATCCCGGAGACCCGTCGGTCCAGCACGGCTCGCGCCATTTTCTCTGCTTTCCGTCGTCTTCTGCATCATTACTTTCGCCTCTGACAAGGCGAAGAGCAATAGATTGCCCAGGCGCCTCTATCCGCCTTGCCACCGCTCGTCGTCTGCACCCACAGGAGCCCATAGACGCCTTTTCGAACCTGGTCCTCCTTCACGCTCGCTTCTCCCAACCATGCTTCCCCGAGCCCTCTGGCTCCTATGCCTTACGACGCTTAGCGTACGCGCACAAGATGACGATGAATCGACCACCTCAGCAATCTCCGAGAGCGAATCTGGCTCAGGATCGTCCTCTGACGGCCTGACCACTGGCAGCGCCGTGGTCACTGATGGCGCCCTGGTCATTGGCAGCGTCACCGTCTCGACTCTTTCCAGCATCCCAACCTCTGACTTTGACGGCACGCAATTCACCTACCTGACCTACTCGACTCAAGAGACGCGGACTAGCAATTCCAATGCCTCGGTCACCGACAGTACCACCAACTCGCAAATTACGCGTCAGACGACGCAGGACTCTTTGATCCAGATTCGGCCAACAGGAGGCTCAAACAGCACGGCTTCCGATGCCTCCTCGACGAGCAGCGCGCCACTGCCCGAGAACACCTTGCCCTGCAACAACTACCCCGAGTTGTGCAACAGACAATATAGCAACATCACCCATGTCTGCTCCCACAACTCTGCATTCGTTCGCAAAAACAACGCGGCGAGCAACCAAGAGCTGGACATTATCACTCAGTTGAACGACGGCGTGCGCATGATCCAGGGTGAGACTCAATGGATGAACGAGACAGAGACGATCATGTGCTGCCATTCCAGCTGCGACTTGCTCAATGCCGGCACTTTCCAAGAGGAGCTCGAAACCGTGGCCGGCTGGGTGGCCGACCACCCCTACGATGTTGTGACTTGGCTGATCGTCAACACGGGCTATGTCAGCGTGGACAAGTACGTGCCCGCGATCCAGAACTCGGGCATTGCTCCGTACCTCTACGAGCCCAAATACGTGCCTCAGCGTAAGGACCAGTGGCCCACTCTCGCCGAGCTCATTTTCTCCGGCAAGCGCGTGGTCATGTTCATGGACTACCAGGCCAACCAGACTGAGGTTCCTTACATCCTCGACGAGTTTACTCACATGTTCGAAACGCCCTTCTCGCCCACCGATCAAGATTTCCCCTGCAACAAGCAGCGCCCACCTCCGCTCAGCGACGAAGATGCGCGCGACAATTACATGTACCTCGCCAACCACAATCTCAACACCGCTATCGACGTCTCTGCCATTCTTGGTACCGGTGGCGGTGGCGATGCCCTGCTGATCCCCAATACCGCCGAGATCAACCACACGAACGGCCAGTACAACACCTACGGCCAACTTGGCGCCATGAACTCGAACTGCACTGGTAAGACCCTCCTTCCCCGACCCTGAAAATGAAGGAGCTGTTGTTAACCCGCAGATAGAACTCTGGAATCGTCCCCCGAACTTCCTCCTTGTCGACTACTACAACCGCGGTGACCCCGCTCAGGGCTCGGTCTTCGAAGTTGCCGCAAGAGCCAACGGGTTGACGTACAACCGCGAGTGCTGTGGCAACGCGGCGAGTGCAGCGTCGACACATTTCGTTAGTCTGGGTCTTTGCGCCTTCGTCGCTGGGACCGTCAGCTCGATCCTTTTCACGTAGGAAGCGGTTGAACGGTTACATTGCGTTGTGCGGCGTTCGGGGCATCGATACTGTTGGGAGCGAGGCGCAGGTAGGCATCTTGAGTATATTACATGGGTTAGATCGGGATGAGTTACGTCTGTGTTGTCTATATCATGTCAATAAGTTTTGTGCCTATTGTACATTCAGTTTCTTGAGGCTGATTGTGTTTCACTTCCCACAACGTCAGCCGCCGGCAGAAGCAAAGCCTGCCACCTAACTTTATTTAACAGAGTATCTTGTAATGCTTCAGCGTTCGCAATCTGCTCTATAAGGGAGGGAGGATGACTAGGTATGTTGTCAACTTGAAATGATGCGGCAAGGGTCACCAGACGGTTGCGCGCGGTAGGCAACCAGGTGACAGCGCGTTGCACTTTCCGACGCGGCGCGTCCGCCCGCGAAGCAGCATCCTCATGCATTTCACCACGCGCCCAATCGTTCTGCCACGTCTGTACAGACAGCTTCAACCCATCCATCTGACGTACAGCCCATTCGCAATGTCACCAGCGCCACTGAAACGGCTCGCCTCGGCCGACAAGGAAATATCTCCCCCGCCATCCAAAAGGAAGCTCACAACGACCACCACCGGCAAAGCCGCAGCCAACTTCTTCAAACCCACCTCCCAAAAAGAAAAAGAGCCCGAAACAACACCCTTCCACGTCATTCAGGACACACTCGTAATAGCCCGACATGGAAACCCTACCGCCACTGTCAACCCTCACCTCGGGCCCGTCAAATTCGCCGCCTTCGATTTCGACTCCACCCTCATCACGACCAAGTCCGGTCTCAAGTTCGCGCGTGACCAGGACGACTGGAAATGGTGGCACGCGAGCGTGCCGTCCCATCTCCGCCGCTTACATGACGAAGGCTACGCGCTCGTCGTCCTTAGCAACCAGGGCGCTGTGAGCCTGAAGCCGGACCCCAAGGCGCCCAAGGGCGCGATGCGGAGCCTGGTCAACTTCAAGGGAAAGGTGCGCGCCGTGCTGGAGAAATTGGACTTGCCGATCAGCGTGTATGCGGCTACGGGGCAGGACCGGTCCCGGAAGCCGAGGACGGGCATGTGGGAGCAGATGAGGGCGGATTACGGGCTGGAAGGGGAAGGGGAAGGGGAGGTGGACCTCGAAAGTAGTTTGTTTGTAGGTGATGCTGCTGGGCGGGCGGAGGATAAGGGGGCGGGGAGGAAGAAAGACCACTCTTGCTCGGACCGGGATTTTGCTGCAAATGTGGGCATTCGGTTCCAGACGCCTGAGGAGTTCTTCCTCGGAGAGCCGGCGAAGCCTTTCACGCGGACGTTCGAACCTGGCGTGTATCTGGATGTGGAGGTGGACGCCAATGTGGACGCTACGCCAGTGGTCTTTCAGAAGAAGAACGAGAGGGACATCGTCCTCTTCTGCGGCAGCCCTGGCGCTGGCAAGTCGACTTTCTACTGGCAACACATGAAGCCTTTGGGCTACGAGAGAGTCAACCAAGACATTCTCAAGACCCGTGACAAATGCATGAAAGTCGCCACCCAACACCTTGAAGACTCGCATCCTGTCGTAGTGGACAACACGAACGCCGACATCGAGACACGCGCGGCCTGGCTAGCCCTGGGCAAGAAGCTGAAGGTGCCCCTGCGTCTGATCCACTTCACCTCCTCTCCAACGCTCTGCGAGCACAATGACACGGTGAGAGCGCTCAACGGTGACCTGGTAAGCCATGCCACGCGTGTATAGGGGCCCGATGCGAGCGCAGGAGAGCGCATGCAGGGCGAGATTTAGGAACCGGACTTGGAGCTCTTGCTTCCCGCGAGCCATGTCGCCGTTGATGGTTAAGCCTCCACATTCCGAGTCGCATCGCATACTAACACGCGGTTCCCCCGAACAGATGAACCCCGAGAGTCGAACCATGCTGCCGAAGATGGCATTCTCCGGGTTCTCGTCACGGTATCGTGAACCGCGTGTGGAGGAGGGGTTTCAAGATATCACGAAAGTTGATTTCAAGGTATATCGGCAAGCATGCTTGTAATTGCGCTTTACTGACGAAGATTCGAATGCAGTTTTCGGGCACGAAAGAGCAGAAGAAGCAGTGGAGGAAGTTCTGGCTCTCGTGAGAGGCACGTTGGGTTTGCGTTGAGCAGTGATGCTGGAAATGAAGGCTGTCGCTCAGTCGTTGACGCCATTGTGCCTTCTCGTCGGAAGATACCATTGCATGGCCTGCTACTGCTTCTACCATTGACCAGGCGTAGATCAATTCCACGAGCAGCTGTCTTTGAACGACAGCCTCTCTCAACGAATCCATTCCCTGCCCACACTTGCGCAACGGGAGCATCATGACACAACCGCAACACTCCCCAGAGTTCGCACAATCTCCAGGGACAACTGACCAGCTGCTCACCCCGCGTACCAATCAAATTCGGACAAATGGTTCTTGCGTTCTTCGCGGTGAAAGAGAAGCGAGAGAGCCAACACAGCGCTAAGAATGCACGCATAGGTCTTCTTTCGATTAAATCTGGGGACACATTTCAGCGTGCTACTATACCTCGACAGAACGACAACAATTCGCAGCAACAGATTGTCCCCGTAACATCGACTTTGTACTCCCTTCCCCACGCTTTCCGTACCCTCCCCCTCAAGACCACATGAACACAACACCACCCTTCAGGCATCCACACCTAACGATCTCCTGACCGCGCCTCCAAAATAGCACCTCAAGCCCTCCGCACGTGTCCGCATCGCTACCGCCCGGGGCGTCGCCGGCTTCTTCAGACACGACAGCAATACGTTCCAGTAACGCGAACCAGGTTTGCTTTGTCCAGTGGTGGGGGCGATGTCACGATGTGCAGGGTCCCGGGTGAGCTCGGCCTGCATTCGACCAGGTGCGGTCAACGTGCGGGTGCGCCTGTCTCTTTGCTGTCGCGGTGGTCGCTGTCGTCGTTACCGACTGTTTGACTGAGTGCTGACGGTTATGTGCGGCTCAGTGGCCGCACCTGACATTTTATCTGTGACGTTTTCGAGGACGACATCAACGGCGGTGATGCCACCATAGAAGATCTAGAACGCTGAAAATTGTTTTCAACGCGCAGTGACAACGACGCCCCACTGCACCTCAATTGATGTCAAATTCCCAGCTGCCCCTTCGGCCTCACGCGCACCACCCGACTCGCGTGAGTTTCGTGAGGCCCGCTGAAGTCAGCACAATGTCAGCACAACGAAGGGGAAACCTGGAAGCGTGAGACTTTCTCAACTCCGGCGCTGCCTTGGAAAAAGAGTTGACGACCGCTGATCTGTTGTGCAAGACTGAAATGTGTTTCTCGACGCGACGTGCTTCGGGCCGGCCGTCGCGGCAAAGTCCGCTGCTGGCACGTTGAAGCGGGCCTGCAGAGCGGTAGCGGTTGCGGTATGCGCTGACATTGTTACTGTTATTGTCGGTCGCGCGAGAGACAGTCGGCCGCCATTGTCCTCTGCAGACATTTTCCACGACATTTCGGTGTCTCAGCGGCGTCTTCACGTCGTGCGCCAGCGCGCAGAGACGCGGACACTTCTTCAACAAGAACGGGCCGTCACGAATTGGGTTGGCTCTCGGCGCGGACTCCGAAGGTCCAGAACCTCTGCTCTTTTCGGGTCTGAACATCACTTTGTGTCATGACGCTACGAATGCCTAAGGATCGCCTTCCCGTCAGGTCGGGCGCCAAGTCGGAGTACCGATGTCGCATCGCGTCGCGTTGTTTTCGCATGTGTCTCTGACATTGGACAGCGATCTCAGAAAGCGCGCTCCAACAATCTGCCGGAAGGGTCGCACTTCCACGGTCGGGTGGTCAGCCGACGAGCGCGTCTTTCTCGTCACTTGCCCTTCAACGCAATGCCGTGGGTGCGTCGCACTGAACGGACGCCGACAGGGCCAACGAGACGTCTCACAGCGTCAGCGGCTGCACGCGAGACGGGTGCCTGCCGCCCATCGGCGGTGCGGAGGGGGTGGGGCCGGGAGGGGGAAAACGGTAGGGTCCGCCAGCCACCGAAAGGCTCCCCCAGCCGGGTAGTCGTGACCCAATCACCACAGACCTATTTGCGAGGTCGCACGACCTGTGATCGAGATTTGGAAAGGGTTGACGCTTGGTTGCCAGATTGACGGTCGACCTGGAATCGGTGGCCGTGGCTGAGGGTTTTCAGCGCCTTTGAGGATTGTCGGCTTGCAGAAATGCAGTGCCGTTTCCTTGCAGCGACGCCAAAGGGCGCCCACAACGTGGGCTTTTCGCTGCTGTCGGCAACGGCTGGCTGCTGCAGTGCTGTCTTCTGCGGAGAAAGCTTCTAGACTGGAGGCTTGTCGAGCCGTGTCTGCAATGCGCGCGGGAGAGGGACGAGCGACAGGCTCTCGTTCATCGCGGGACGACGTCTTGCCTGCCGCTGCGAACTCCACGGAACTGCCACGGTCAGCGGGAGAAGAGTTTTTGGTGGAGAAGGCTTCTGGCCATGCGGGCGCGGTAACAGGCTCGCGCGGGGGAGGACGACGCGGCCGCCGCTGCAGGCGGGCCGTTGTGGTCACCGTCCGCGCGGAACTGGGTGATCCCCGCTGTGTGTGGTGGTTTTGTCATGTCTGCGGTAGATTGGTCGAAAGGCAGTGCGAGTGGGAAGGCGGACGGGTCATACCGCCACTCTTCTGCACGACTGCCGCGTTTGTTCGCCCGACTCAAGGGATGCGCATCGTGCCAGGTACTTGGGAGCGCGGAGGGAAGGGCCGGACAAATCCTTCTTGCGGCAAAACTTCTTTGCCGGCGCGACCCCTAAGCTCTGAGGTCATGGTAAGGTCCGGAAGGGGGGGGCTGGTCGTTACTGATGTTAATCCTCGTCCGGAGGGATGGAGGACTACGTGGGCGTGTTGATCGCGGACTGCGTCCCATGGGACCGACGGGCAGAGGTGCCAAATGAAGCAGCTCATTAATCGTCACTGCGTCAGCTTCCGTGTTGCTGCCCCCGGCGAAATTGACACTGCGGTACGCGCAGTTCTGCAGCAAAGACAGGCTAAATTGAAGGCTGGTAGCCTACCTTGGCTCCTCGGTGTTATTCGACCTCCCTGTTGCGGTATGCCTTGGGCGTCGAAAACCACCGATACCTCAGCAGCGTGGATCCAGCATCCCTGACAGGCCGAGGCGGCGGGATGCGCCCCGCTGTGCCCGGTGGCTAGGCTGAGCACCGCACCGGAGCAGCAGCGCACTAGAGGGAGAGCCGCGAGAACGGTCGGCAGCCATCGCCAGACCACAAAGCTTTCTACGACTGCCCCTTCTGTCCACCCCCGCCTGCTCCATTGTTGTCATTTCTTTGCGCCACGCCCCTTTCGCCTACCTTCCAGGATCAGTTCGCTTCGCTTCGATCGCCTTGCCAGCAACCTGCCAGCAAGTTACAGCCACGACAAGCTGATTCTTCACCTTCACTGCCAACTTTCACATTCGATCAGGGCCCAGAACCAGTTCGCAAATCTTTCACTGGCTGCCAGCTCACCAACGCCGCACTCGCCGTCGACTTCGTGCCACCTCACACCCAAAGCCCGCTCAACAGCCACACACGTCTATTTGCGATTGCGCATGCATGATCCAGCTGTCTTGTTGTTTCATTGTGATGCCTGCCCGCCTGTGACGCACGTGGACGCGTGAAGTGAGTGAGCTGTTTAAACCGGGGACATGCGCGCCTTCGGCTCGCCCCAACAATTGCCCGTCGAAAGCAAACAATCCGACACAGACGACGAAACCAACTATTACGTCGCCATGGCCGACATTTCTCCTTCGACTTCGTACGCGCCTACTCACTCGCGGGATTCTTCGACCACGTCCAACGCGTCTTCGACGCACGAATCTTCTAATGCTTCGTCGATCGTTCCGTCTCCCTTCTCTAGTCGGGGTCACAACAGATGGCCCAGCTCGAATTCATCGTTGGCCAGCGCGCCGGAAGCATCGGTCAATGTGACCAAATTCGCGCTGGAAAATGTGGCGGAAGAGCCCCAGGGGTTCTCATTCGAGGACGCGGCTGTCGCCGCAACAGAGCCTTTGTGCATATGTCCGTACCGGCCTCACTCGAATGTGTATCGCCTTGTGCTAACGTCTTGCAGGCGATACTCCCTTCTGCGAACATCGCAAAACGAGCATTGCCAGCTCTGATGTTCTGCCCCCCGCAACCCCCGAGTGGCGGCCAGGCGACGACAGCCTCAGCGACTACGAAGTTGCAGCTTCGTTTTCCAGCAAGCGTCGTCACTCTGGTACGATGTCTGGCACAAGTGTCACCTCTCGCATGAACAAGCGCTGGCCGTCTATTTCCAAACGGCTGCGAGACCGCAAGCCAACAACTTCGGTCTCCAATCCCACCGTCCAAAGCGCGCCATCTTCACGCTCCTCCTCTGTGAGATTGCCACACGTGCAAAGCTCACTCGCTGAGCTTCTGCAACCAGTTGCTTCACGGTCCGACCAAGCTGCGGTGCGGCCCCGAAGCTCATCGGCTCCAAGGTCAAGTCCGTTTTCTCCTACCCCGAGCATTTTCCCCCCCAGGCCGCACGAAAATCCTGTCGAGCCCTGGGAGCTCTCCTCGTCGCCGCCTCAACCTAGGGAGGTAATGTTGCCGGACCCTCCAGAGCCAGAGCTGCTTCGAAGATCCAGCGACCCTGACCCGGAGATCGTTTCGCCGCTTCAGTCGCCAAGCGTCGCATCACCTAGCACGCCTGCCTCAGGAACCAACACACCTTCTTTGAATCCACTCCAACCAGGCTATCCAACCCCACCTCTCTCAGCAAAACCTTCAATCTCATCTCTAAATAACCCCCGCTTCAACCCGACCGGCCAGCACGCCCACGACATTCTCCCCCTCAACATCACTTCAGAAACTGACCTCTGGACCACCCGCCTCGGCCACGCAAACTTCCACATCACCCCCGAACCCTACCAACCCCCCAATCCCACAACCAAAGCCTGCAACCGCCTCCTCGAAGACTGGGACACGGCGCGCACCCGCTACATGCGCCAAGCCGCGCGCATCAGCGAGCACTACGGCCCGACCTCGCACACCTACGCCCTCACCGAAGCCAAATGGGCCGAGATTGACGCGCAGTGGCGCGCGAACCTGGAGCGCGCCAACGCGGCCGCCGAGGCCCGCGGCGAGGCGCCCGCCGCCCAATCGCTGGCCGAGATGAAGCCATGGCTAAGGGCGCCGACGCTCCAGGCGCTCGACGACGGGGTGCAGCCCGGCAAGTTTTTGGCTGTCGATCGTGCGGATCTGGTCGGGCCCATGGTCGAGTATGCGAAGGTGCGGCAGCAGCGGCCGGCGTCGAAGAAGCCGGCGTTGCGGAGGCTGTTTACGGATCCGGCGTCGTTGTTGGGCGGGAGGTCGCCGTTTCGGTCGTGATGAGGTGGGTGGGCTCTCTCTCACACCGTCGCACTTGTTGGTGCATCTTGAATGTCTGCGTGGTTGCTGCCTCGTGTGGGGGAGAGGGAAAGCAGGCACTGCAAAAGCAGGCGGCTAATGTATAGATCGGGGACGCTTTCGCTTCCCCGGCGGGCTCTGGGAGCCTTGAATCCGTTCTATCAACGTCCCTTGTGTAAGCGTTGAAGGGGTGGAAGCGGGGGCGGCGGGGGGTTGGGTTCTGGTTTCTTTTGTTTCTTTGGGGTGCGGCTTTTTATGCATCTGATACCCGGCTGAGCGATTGGGGACGAGGGGGTGGATGCCGAAGGGACGAATGCAAATGTGTATGAGGAGACGGAGCGAGACGAGAGTACCGGCAGGCAGCCGGCGATGATGAAAGACGGGACGGTACCTGGTAGAAAGCTCAATCAAAAGAGCGTTCCAAGCCCATCGATTTTCGGATTTCACCCACACCGACGATGAGTCGGGGTATCGCTGTCTGTTCGGACTCGAGAGCAGTCAACCAACCATCCAAAAGTCTGCAAGTCGTGTCGCGATCGTCTCTGCTACGGGTGCCTTCACACTTCTTCCTTCCAGACACAGTATCCCTAACGCGTTCAGCCCCCAGCTGCTAGGACAAGACAACCCATAGTGCCCAGCCGTGGGGCCACGGATCGCGTCTGTCGCCTTCCCGTACCCTGTACTGGGAGGCAAGGCGGGGACAGGGCGACATTTGCATCTTACCTTTGCTAGAGACAGGTACAGGATCCCAAAGGGAAGTAATGTGAAGAGCCCCGCTGGCAGAGGACGGAAGAATTGCCGGAAGAGGGGGGGGAAAAGGTTGGGGGGGAGGCTTGCGCAGGGCGCCTCCAGATCGAGTGAGTTGATCAAACCAAGCTTTCCAGAT
>JAWXCT010000115.1:0-23994 GCA_034509035.1 Saxispiralis lemnorum
GTTGGGGAGCCCGCGGAAGGGCCGAGCGGAGGGTCGTCGCGATGGTGTCGAAGTGGCCTTCCAGGTCGGCGGTGAGGGAGTCGAAGTGTTGGCGCGCCTGCGGGGGTGAAGGTTAGCGTTGGTGGTGGAAGGGGGGGGGTCGTGAGTGGGGAAGCCTCACGACGTCGAAGATGTGCTGCGCGTCGGTCATAGTGGCGGTTGGTTGGAGGAGGACGTCAATGGGGTGGGGTCGTTGATGAGTCTGAGTTGGGGTGGCTTGAGAGGTGAGAGCTGGGGGTGAAGGTGAGGATGTAGAAATGAAGGCCAACAAAGCTGGAGATGGCCGAAAAGCGTCAGTCAATACCGAGCGACGGGGTATGACAGCGCGCGGGGCAGCTTCAGGCTGGAGCGACGGCGACGAGCGGCCTGGGATTAAGTATCGCCGCGCGGAGACGCGTTGTCCGCCCTTTCAGCACGGCAAGGCTTTATCTGTTTGGACGTCCTCCGCCTGAGCTCCGCTAGAGACGTCACGCTGGCTGTTGTCGCGAAAAGAGACATGCCTCCGGTGCCATCTCAACGACATATCTTGGGTCTGAACGTGGAACGGCTGCCGAGAGACAAAGAGAAGCCCATCAGCTCCGTTCATTGTACAGAAGCAATCATCCCCACCAACGCCATCGCTGAGCTAAAAAACGAGCAAAAAATCACGTCGTCCCTCATCCATCGAGTATATCACTCCTCCTCCACAACAGCGAGCGCACCCTCACGAGCATTGATCGCCTCGGGAACCAACTCCTGCAGATCCTGCACCATCTCGCCGTCTGAAACCCGCGCGACAAGCAGCGCCTTAAGCTTACTCGTCAAGTCCTGTACTTCCTCCGGCGTGACATCAAACGCATCGTACGCATCCAGCGCCGGCTCATTGTACCCGAGCAACGATGCATCTTTGTCGACGTTCGTTGTCGACAGTGCAATGTCCGATATGCTCCAGGTCAGTTGACAGATGACGGTTTGCATACCTTGGCCAGCTGGCGTGCGCTCGAGGGGCAGTTGCGAGGTTTTGCGTCGCGCGGGCTTCGCCGGGGACCCGTTCGTCGTCTTTCGGCGTCTTGGGTCCTTGCGGCTGTGCGTGTGAAGTTGGGCTTCAGTGCTTTCCTCCTCTTCGCGAGGGCTGGGCGCGTTGCCATTGACTTCGCGCACGGCCTGGCCTTCGCTGAATCTACGCCGTTTGGGTGCATGCCGCTTGACAGGCTCCGAGTCATATTGGTGAGCGTCCATTGCGGCGATCTTGCTGGCTGGGACGAAACCGCCGGTATCGATCATGTTTGCGGGAGGTGCCAGGTTCTCTTCTTCCTTGTCTCCGTCGGCGTGATCACCAGGTGCAGACAAGGGCTCTGGGGACTGTCGAATGCCCTGAGAAGCTTTCGAAGCAATTGGCCCAGAGCCGGACAAGTCAAGGGTCTTGACGAAGTCTCGCATGTCGCGGTTGCGGGTCGGGGGAGTGAGCGGTCGCGCTTCTTCTACAAAATCGCCTAGCTCGCCCTGCGCCACGAGTCCACCCTCGTCTGGCCGATGATTGAAGTGTCGTCCCTCGGGACGGCCGCGCTCAGGAGATCCTTGCTCAAGGTGATCGAACCACACTTTTTCCGGCCGCTGCTGGTCTTTGAAAGGCCGCACGAATAATTTGTTGGTCAAAGTCTGTTGCGCCTTTCGTTGAGGGCTACGCCGTGGGCTTGTTGCAACATCAGGGATAGCATGTAAAGGCGTCCCGCTCGATGGAGAGGTCTCCATAATGCTTTGTCGACGATTATTTTCGTAAGACTGGTGTCTCTGGGCTGTCGTCTGATGTGGCGCTTGTGGCGAAGACGAGTAAGTCTGAGGCGGCGGAAGAGAGGGGGTGCCTATCATGCGGCCATCTCCAGCCAGCCGAATCTGAGGAACAAAGCTGGATGGATGAAATGCTGGAGAGGATTGGAAGGGAGATGATGGCCGTGGCGTGGGCAAGCTAGGCGCTTCGAGGTCGATTGGGTTTCGGCGCTGTGCAGCAGCTTTCTTTTGGATCGGACTGCTCGCCTCTTTGGACGGCTCTGCTAGCACATCGTCTGACTGAGACAGTCTGGGTCGTGACGATGAATTAAGCTTGGCCATTGTCCAGGGATTGTTCACGGTGACGTCTTTGCGCGCTCGGCGAAGCTCTTCGAAGTCGTCGTTCTCACAATTGGGTTCAATATTGGCGTGGAAGAAGTCCAAGTCGTCGTCATCGTATCGGTACATTGTCGAGCGGCTGCTCTGTTTGGTAGCTGGCTCGCCCATGACAGCGTCTTCTTCGCTCGGTTTACTGCCGGCACTCGGCAGGGCCCTCGTTCCGGCCTCGTCTCTTGACGGCGACATTGCTTCTGCGCACCGATTCGAAGCCAACTCAGAAGGAACTTCTGATCTGTTCTCGTCCATTGGAGAGCGTGACAAGAGCTGATCGTGCGTCGTTCCACTTCTGGGCATATCACACGGTGACTCGTCCTCGACCGGGTATAAGGCTTCGAAGAGGCGCTTTGCAGCATTCATGACTGACTGTGGGTTCTCAAAGAGGACGTCGTCTTTGGCGGGCTCTACATTCGCATCGTAGCTCGCGTACGGACAGCTGATATCGAGATAGATGAAGGGCTCTTTGACCCCCTCAAAACGCTGGTCGATTCCCTTGAGCGCCTCTTTGAACAGCTTCAGGATGTCCTTAGCCGTGCCCCGAGCAGTCGAGACTGGCCGGGCATCCACCGACAGGAAAGCTCCGATCCCGCTGATCTTGCTCGACTCGGCATTTGCTTTGGGAAGGAACGCTTGCAGGGTGAAGTCGTGCTCCTCGATGACGGACCAGGTGCACTGCGATGCACATGCAGCCCCGACAATCTTGAAGGCGGCGTCCTCCGCATTGCCTCCAGGCTTGGGAGCGTAAGTGAGGCTGCCTTTGTCGTTTCTAGCCTTGAGCACCTTGAGATTGAGGCGAACATGAGGTCTGGCGAAGGCGTAAGACTGCAAGACTTGCTTCACTCGCTTCAAGCACCTTTCGCTGTTCTTGAGTGCCATCTGCTTGCGGACAGGATTGACCTTGACAAAATCTGTCACCTTGATGGTCGTTCCAACTGGCAAGGAGCCTCGTTCTTGGCCCACGACTTCGCCATGCCGGTCAATCTTCAAAACAGTCGCCACTGGTTCGCCTTCGACTCGTGTGCTGACGGTCAGCGAGCCGCTCATGTTCGCAACGCTCGCGAGCGCCTCGCCTCTAAAGCCCAGAGATGAGCCACCAATCGAATTCAGATCCTCGTAGCCCTTGAGCTTGCTCGTACAGTGCGGCCTTGCCACCAAAGCTCGGTCCACTGGAGGGATACCGTGTCCATTGTCGCGGAGTTTGATCGAGTCGACGGTGTTACTGCTGATCTCAACGGAAATCGAAGTGGCACGCGCATCGAGTGCATTGTCGACGAGCTCTTTGACTACTGCAGCCGGGTCTGTGAGAACTTGGCCCGCGCCAATGGCTCGGACGGTGTTGTCGGGGAGTGTCTGGATTGCCATATTTTGTCTACCATGTTGATGAAGCCTCCATTTCGTATCCTTCTAGTTGGGATCCGAACTTTCACTGTGATCAAATCGAGGCTGGATGAGATGCGTATAAAGATGCCCGAAAATAGTCGAGATGAAGCTAATCTTCGAGGCCTCTCACATTCGACGCGTCGCGCGTCGCGTGCACGGCCCTTCGCTCGCGCTCCGTGATGTGGTGACGTCGGCGGGGTCTGGCGGGGATGCAGATCACCTCCCGTCTGTTGCCCAGATGTGAGCGCCCGTCTCGTCTGATATCTTGCCTCCCAGACTGCCCATTCTTCGCCTTTGCGTCCTGTCATTCCGATCCCTTTCCATCAATAACAATTCAGTAGCCCGACCGTCTCGTAACAACAACATGGCTGTGAACCCACGTTTTGCGGGCCAGAGGTTCGCTGCCAATGCCAGTCCAGCGACGCTACACACCATCGAGCTCTGTAACATGTCTCAAAAGATGGCGCGGTGCGAAGATCGTGTATGGCTAACAATGATTTCTTTCAGATCTCGACTATGTGTGCCCCGTAAGCAACGCCACCTCTCCGCCCTCAATTCGCCAGCTAAACTCCCGTCATAGTTCTCCAAGAAGATGTTCGACACGGTCTACGATGGCGTCCTGCCTATGGTAAAGTCCAAATACGCCAACAAGGTCCAGTTCATTTTCCGCAACCAGATTCAACCCTGGCACCCTAGCTCGACTTTGGTCCACGAAGCAGGCGCAGCCGTGCTCCAGGCGCAGCCGGACAAGTTCTGGCAGTTCAGCAAGGCGTTGTTCGACAACCAGACCGAGTTCTTCGATGTCAACACCGTTCATGAGGAGCGGAACAAGACGTATGAGAGGCTCGCGAAGGTTGCTGGGAACGCCGGCGTAGATGAGAAGAAGATCTATGGTCTGCTTGAGGTCCCGGACAAGCCAGACAAGGATGGGAATGCGAATCTGGGTAACGGTGTGACGAACGATATCAAGCTGATGGTGAAGGTGAGGGCTCCTGAAAAACTTCGAATGCACTCAAAGTTGACATCTGTGCAGGCCAATCGTCTCACCGGGGTCCATGTTACGCCCACCGTTCTGTTCAACGTGAGCTTTGTCCGTCATCTTCTTTCAAATGGCTTTGGCACGCTAACAGCGCCGGCTAGGGCGTGGTCGAGGGTGGTATCTCAAGTAGCTTCTCGAAGGATGATTGGGAGCAGTGGCTCGCAAAGAACGTGGCTTGAAAAAGTAGAGAACCAATTCAATCGTCCAGTCTGAGCTTATCTGAAGTATCTGATCAATTCATTTGGCTTCGCAAGATCTGCCTGTGGTCCCAAAGATCATTCGAGCACGTCCGAGTATAAAGGCCCTTGGATTAAGGCATGCCAGTGATGTGTTGATCGGAACTTGCAACCTAGGCCATCCCCGCCTTTCTATATGCTCAAGGCGGCGCTGAAGGCAACGTCGGTCGCCAAGTGTGGTTCATTTCGGTGGACTGCAAAGGTCAGCGCAAAAGGTAGAAGGACACTGTTATACTTTGTCTTTCGAACACAAAAAAAGCCTCACCCATGCAAGCGATCCAAGGCGCGAAGCCGTCAAATCGTGCCAATGATTGCAAGCTCGAATTTCGGTTCAGAAGAAGCCCCGCCATTGCCCCTCCATGTGTCGCCAAGCCAGCGAGCCCCACCTCAAAATGAAGAACTTTTTCAGCAGCACGACCAAAAAAATTTGAGCATTGTTGACCATTGAATGGTCAGGCTTCGAAGCCGAAGGCGGGGCTCGAACTTGAGTGATGTTAGCAACAATCACACGCCTAACAGCGGATGCAGCGTTACTCACCCCGCGACCTTGAGGTACCCTCTTGCCTTTTCAGGACAATTAAGAGCCACACGCCTAGACTAGTGTTAGGCCTCAAGTTACTAAATTGTAGCGGGTTGGCGGAAGCTTACTCTACCGATTGAGCTACCCCGGCTGCTCGTGGTATTTCGAGCTGCTTGGTCTAAAATATACTGTGCGTCTTTGCAAGGCCTGAGCTTTGCGCTGTCCTGAAGTCCTGTCTTTACGACGTGTGTGCTGCTCCTTACCCATCTCTACTATTGGCGTGGCGGCCGATTTCTGCCCTTTGTTGCGTCTAGACGAGTGTTTCCGTGGCTCTGTCGTAGTGTCAAACTCCATGCAGCCGCATAGTGCAACTGCTGACAAAGTGCTCGAATGGATGGGTGATACAGTACTGCGTCTTTCCTTCATCATAGGAGGTATAGAACACGAGATTTTGCAGGTAAACCAGAGTAGACCTAGCTGACTTTTTCAACACGCGTGCCAGAGAATTTTTGTTTGCAATGCACAAGACGCGATCTACAATAAGCATGATCAGCATGGGCGAAGTGGTTCGAGTTGCTCCAGAAAGGTCGCAGTGTTTCACTGTGATAGCCAGGAGCAAATTTTGCAGCCCAGGAATTCTTCGAATATGCGTTTGAGCGCACACGACATCGAATTCGTAACGACCATGCGCCAGGAGCAGGAGTGCAGACCAGTGGCTGGTCTACTAGATCATGATTGGACCAAGGATGCAGCATCTTGGTAAAGGCAGCTTGTTTGACTTCTGCTCGCCGGTGCGAAGAGTACAACAGGTTCGCAACATTTTTGGGTCAAGAACGCCGCCAAAGTATCAGTCACAATACTGCTGGCAGTCGTACGATTGCGTGAGAGAGCTACTGCCTGACGCTAGTCTGCTGCAAGCTGAAAAATCCGGGTCTTCTTGCCAGAGAAAAGAGGTCCGCAGGGTCAAGCTCTATCGCGGTCGAGTCGTGTCATTCTATTGCACAGGCGACTCAGCAATCCGGCTCGATATCAGGCGCCGCGACGTTAATGTCAAGGGGCTGCATCATCTATCGTGTTGAGAGGCATGAAGAGAAACGGAGCCGCGCGGGCTTCCTTTGGTCTGGACGCGCATGAGGTCTTTAATGTGGCTTTGAGAAGGCAGAGAGGGTTGCGGGGGTTCCTTCTTGTTATAAAATTGTAAACTGCAACAACGTCAGCACGATGATCCTGTTTCCTCGTTAATTGAAATTAGTAGCAGTGCGGTAGTCACTGACTACCTTGAGTAGCGACATAGGCGGATGGCCACGCCAGAAATGCCTTTTCCGGATCTTACTGTAAGGAGATTGGGGTAATCGCTCATCACGATGAAGGACGACTCGCCGTGGAGGTGGACTCGAGGAGCGTACCATTGGTCTGGACGCATGCGTCTCCACTGCTCTAGAGCTGGAAGAAGGTGCCTTGGTACGGCGGAGTTGATTTCAAGGCATGTTTGATGACCTCGTGCTCGATTACTCGAGGAATCCAGGGAAGACTGCGGTCCGGGAGAATTGTTGACATGTTGCGATGCCTTGCGCCTACAGCATCTAGAAGCCACGTTCGGCCCCGCCGGGTCTCGCAGGGGCAAGGAGCTGTGACAGGCGCAGGTCAGGGTCTTGAAACGTCACCTCACTGGCCCCGGAGGTCCAACAGCCGGTGGATGCAGGCGGGCGAAGCCACGTTACGGAGCAACAAACTTCTTTATTTGCCTGACCTCTGTCCATACCAAGAATGGTGCTGGCTGGTCTGGCACTTTACCTGGTTTACTACTATTAATTCTTCCAGTCGCCCCCTTCCTCGTGTGCTGCTCGCGCACTCTCCGACGACTTGCGCGAAATCCCCACGTGGCACTCGAGTCCCGCTTTGTCACACCTTCGCTTTGAACGCCGCTGTGGTAACTGCCATCACTGCTTTAGACATTCAATAGGAGGCTGCGATTCGGTGTCGTTGCAAGCACTGAGGAGGTAAGTGTTTCGCACCATCAAACATCGTCTCATGGTACACAGCGCTAACGTCTGGCTTGGACGATCTCGAAGAATCCATCGGGATGAGGAAATCCACCGCGAATGCCATCTATCTGGCATTCTTCGGTCTTCTCGGTAGCGACTGCACAGTCCACGCCGCTTCCTCAACAACTGATTCCACGAGCCCCGACGTTTGCGCTGTGAGTACCTCCCCTCAGTCCCGGCGAGATTCGCCCGTTCTCAACATCACGCAGCTCGACCCCAAAGCGCAAGTCTCCGACGCCTGCGCATCTTATGCCGACCTCGATACTCTGAACGACCGACTGCACCCTTACGTCCGAAATCTCGCGAACAACACCGACTTCTTCTCCTTCTACCGTCTAAACCTGTTCAACCGAAAGTGTCCCTTCTGGAGCGATGAGAACGGGCTGTGCGGTAATATTGCATGCGCGGTCACAACGTTGGAGAACGAGGAGGATTTGCCGCAGATATGGAGAGCCGAAGAGCTGAGCAAACTTGAGGGACCGAAGGCGCAACATCCTGGCCGCAAGCAGCAGCGGGAACGACAGCGACCGCTCCTAGGAGAACTGGGTGAGGGTGTCGGAGAGAGCTGTGTGGTGGAATATGACGATGAGTGCGACGACAGAGACTATTGCATACCCGAAGATGAACGCGCGAGCGCGAAGGGAGACTATGTCAGCTTGGTCGACAATCCGGAGAGATTCACGGGGTTCGCAGGCGAGGGCGCGCATCAAATCTGGGAGGCGATCTATCGGGAAAACTGCTTCTCGAAGCCAATTACCAGCGATAAGAGCATGAGTACTGCGGGTCGATCCTCGCCGGGCCTGGACTTTTCGCAAAACAAGATGCAGGCAGCGCAGGATTTCAGACAGGTGGTGAAGGATCATGGCAGATTGCAGGCCTTTCAGTCCAATGCTGTCGACGAAGCATACGAACCAGAGGACGAGTGCTTGGAGAAGCGGGTCTTCTACCGTGTCATCTCGGGCATGCACGCTTCGATATCCACGCATCTGTGCCATGCCTACCTCAACCAGTCGACCGGAGAATGGGGTCCCAACCTCGAATGCTACAGGGAGCGACTGCATAGCCACCCGGAGCGCATCTCGAACCTCTACTTTGACTACGCGCTCGTTTTGCGCGCCGTGGGTAAGCTCCACGACTACGTGCAAGACTACACCTTTTGCACTGGCGACCCAGGTCAGGACCAGAAGACGAAAGAGATGATTCGCAGACTGTCAGCTGCCATCCCCGCCGGACCTCAAATCTTTGACGAGTCGATCATGTTCACCGACCCGTCCGCTACAGGCATCGAGCTCAAGGAGGACTTCCGCAATCGATTCAGGAACGTGAGTAGGATCATGGACTGTGTCGGCTGCGACAAGTGCCGCTTATGGGGCAAGGTGCAGACCGTTGGCTTCGGCACAGCGTTGAAGGTGCTGTTTGAATTCGGCAACGGCGCAGCTCGTGACGATAAGCCGCTGCTAAGGCGGACGGAGTTGGTGGCACTCGTCAATCTGCTGGACAAGATCAGCTCTGCACTTAAAGCTCTCGAGGACTTTCGTCGCATGATGGCCGCCGAGATCGATGGCCAGGATCCCGCCGGTCCGAAGATGGCCGTCAGTTCCGGCCCATCGGCGGCCACAAAGACTCGGTTCGACGATTTAGAAGAGCTCGACGACTTCGATGACTTCGAGCCTCCTAAAAAAGAAAAGCGGCCTCCGCCCACGGTCGGCGAACAATTTAGACATGAGCTGAGGACCGTCACAAATGCTTTCATCACCGTCTTCCGCGTCTGGTCCGAGATGCCCCGGAAATTGGGCATGCTGGCCTACGGCATCTCGAGCCAGCTGTGGGACGTCTGGCTTGGGAAGCCGTGGCGGCCGGACTCTCTGAAAACGGTGCCGCGGAGGGATGAGATCTGAGGCGCGGGAGCGGCGTCCGCCACTGTAGAAGATAGAGAGGGTGGCGCTGGGGCTGCGCCAGCATGGCGTATGATCCGTGGTTTCGTGTGCACAGCGTTTTGGGGTGGCGAGGCGTTTGGAGAAGGGTTCGTTGGGGAAGATAAAGAATATCTTCTTTGGAATCTGTACAGTATTTGGAAGTCCTGTTATCGCTGCGTTAATGGCGCCACAGAAGCTGAGCGCGACCAACGGGAACCCGACCTATTTTCACTCAATGCTGGCTCCTTCCGCTTTCATTCAGCTAAGCTTGTCACTTCGAATTCTCATCCGCACATCGACACCGCGTCTCCTTGCCTGCCTGTGTGTAGTCGCACGTGTTTCCAGTCCTCAAAGTTCTCAGTACTGCAGCACTCCACAAGAAGCACTTAGTGTGGCTTGCATCAAAAAAGCCTCGGCGCACAAGGTACCGGCCAGCAAGCGCCTCGGGCCAGCCAATCGTCCTGAAGCAACTGGCGAGGCACGTCGAACAGCCTTTCGGCACCTGCGTTTCACACAGATCAGACGGGCCCAGAACCGGCTCGGGCGCTCAATCTGCGCAGATTTGTGGGGGATCATTGGCCGTCAATCCTCCGCCCGGCGAGCCCGATGCAGCCCCCCCGGGGCACCAACCCCAACCGTGTGCGTGCCACCCGGTCGGGGCTAGCGGAAGGGAAAGAAAAGAGGTCTGGGTGCAGAGCCTGCGCGCGCTGGCGTCCTTTCCCACGCGCCTAACTGTCTCGCTTCCCTTGCGGCTGCGCTACTCTCCTTCTTTCGTCTCTCCCTCAGACATCACGCACTCGCTCTTGTTCAGAAGCGCCGCGCTTCTGCTGGTCACTCCTTTTCCATTCTTCGCGCGTCACGAACCCGCACGCTCATTCTTACGCGCCCAGCTGTGCGTAGTATCCCTTCGCCGGCCTACGATCTTTTTCGGGCACACAGGATCCCTCTCCTTCCCACATTCCTTGCGCAGCTAGCCTTGCCGCCTCCCCCCCTCCCCCGACCTCTTCACGGGACGGACAGCTGGACAGTGTCCGCTGTGAGTGAGAGAAGGTTGCATCTGAACGGTTCCGTGAACCGAGGATTCTTTCTCGAAGACTTGGGTGGCAGTACCCCCTTGCGGCGCGACGGTCTGCGACAGGTGGCGGCACAGAGGCGCCTTCGTGATCATTTCGAGCTTTGTCGCGTGACGTAGCAGTGCTACGGGATACCACCTTTCACCTCGCCTCTTTGGAACAGTCGACCTCTTCTCATCGCCCCAAAGCAACTTCAGCGACCCTCACTCTATCACCATGTCGCTCGCGCGCCACTTCACCGGCCGGCGCAAGAACCTCGAAGTCGAGATCAGCGATCCAATGCCTACTAGTCATGTCGGTCGCGCGGCTAGCCATCGCGCCGGACGTCCAGTTGCGCGAAATCAGATTTCGTCGCCCGTGGCCTTGACGTCAACCTCCAACATGCAAGTCCACAACGCGCGCAATATCGCCGGCGCAGCGCCGATCGAGATCCACCACATCGGCTCCTCTGATGCCTCAGTATCAAGTTCGGACGATGATGGAAACGGGAGCACGGGTTTCAGTGAAAACAACTATGCCACCACCGACGCTTCATCCGTGGACGAGTCGCCGATCAAATCTGAGCCCGAGCCGAACCATCTGAGTTGCTACTTCAAGCCCGCCGTTGACACCCACTCGCCGGCTCACAGCCGTTCGCCCAGCACATCGCAACGCCCATCATTCGACTCGCGACAATCGTTCGAGGCCCCAACGCTGCCCCAGCGCGCACCCTCTCACTCCAAGAAAGCCCACGAAGGTCTCCACCGCAAGCGCTCAGTCCAGCGCATGTTCTCACCGCCACCCGGCAATCGCTCTTCCCACGAAAACTCCCCGCGCAACCCAAACGACTTCTTCGCTTCCCAGCAGCACAACAACGCCTTTGTTGAGGCGCCACGGGACAACCCCTTCGGCAAGGAGCTCGCGCAGCTAGACGAGGTCGCGGAAGAGTCTGGTCACGTCGTGCAGAAGGTCGAGCTGGATGCCGACGCCAAGTACATGGCGCGCCATGGCCTCGCGCATTTTGAAGCGTCGGAGTACTCCTTCGCGATCGAGGGGCTCGTGCAGACGTATATTTACGACGAGCCGCTTTCCGCGCCCAGCAATGGCGGGTGGTTCTAGGAGATCTTGGTTACGCTGTGCATCAATCTCACCATACCACACTCGTACCACCGAGCCACGACAAATACCCTTGTCACCAGTCACTCTTTACCACACACAAACACGCTATCAAAGGCAGCTTACAGTATCCATAACGACCGCGACGACCAAACATCTCTCCGGGGTAGACAGACCATCGGCGATCCTGCGGATGTCAGCTGCCGTCCACTCATTTACCTGTTAATTCTCATCTTCACGAAAGCACGCTTTCTTTTTCTCATTGGGACCCGAGCATAGGTCTTCCCCAGGGGCGTTCGTAGGAATTTCTCGTTGCAGACGAGGAGAGTGCGAATGGTGGAATCTCGTTGCGTCGATGTCTGGTGTCATCTTACGGTTGAATTTGTTGCGGAGATAGATGCAAAGACGCTTCATCGCATTTGAAAGTACGTTTTATCCATTTTGACGGGTCGTTGGTATTGTTAGCCGTCTATGCCTGTGAGACCCTTCCAGCCGCTGACAAGATGGCGATTCGTTCGATGAGTGACTCATTGCGTATTGCAACAAGGCGCTTCGTGTGGTGCTAAGGTGCTAACTCCTCGAACTCGTGTATTAGTAATGCAGCTCCGCGTCTTGTCAAGGTCAATCTAGGGCAAGTGCACCTCCGCCCCATCCGGCTGTTGGCCGGCAGAAGCCCGCTGCGGCCCGACGAGACCTAGCGCCGGCGGGGCACGTGCGGCGTGTGAAAATCGATGTTTACCACCCGCCCGCCATCATCAACAGAAAGACGTCACTCCCACAAACTCCCGCTTCCTCCAACCTTTACTCACGACACCTCCCACCCCTTCGCATTGATTCGACTAAATCGCGAGGCCTCCGCCATTCTGCTCACCGCTCGCGTGCGTCGCGCGACGTGTTCCCCGAGCCGACCCTGTCTCGCATCAGTTGCCGCAAAAGCTAGACGCTGCCCCTCCGCTGCTGCGGGCGCCCGCGCGTGCAGGAAGAAAAGGAAAGAGGCACCGCAGCTTTTTTGTTCGGCTCCCCGCGAGCTTTTCTCGACAAACCTTTTATCAATACCAACCACCTCCAAGCCCTCCGCGACCTCAAGGGTCGTAGATCGAACCACTTTGCGCCAGCGACCAGCGCAAATCGATTCCTCCGCCAAACAGCGATCGATTGAGGCTGCGTTAACCTGAGGGGGACAGCAGGGATACTACTGGAAGACGGAAGGCATTCGGGAGGAAAACTTTGAGCAAAGATGTCGCTGGATATCGACCACACGCGCCGCAACAAGAAGCCTCGCCTTCTGACGGACAGCGAGCGCGACAAGCTGGATGAGTTCGTGGATTCGATACACTACTCTTCCCGGTGAGCGGCCCCCCCCCCCCCAACCCTCCAACACACACATACACACACACACACCCACACGGTCACCTCACGAGGCAACAGTCCCTCTCAACGCCCACAAGACTGCAGAGACTAATCATGCGGTCGCCCCACAGATACTCCGACGACCATTACGAGTACCGCCACGTGCAGCTCCCCAAGCAGATGCTCAAGGCAATCCCAAAGGAGTACTTTGACGGGCAGCGCGGCACGCTGAAGCTGCTCTGGGAGGACGAGTGGCGGGGGCTCGGTATCACGCAGAGCCTCGGGTGGGAGCACTACGAAGTGCACGAGCCGGAGCCGCATATCTTGCTGTTCAAGTGAGTGACTACGTGATCTTTGGGGGTCTGGAAGGTGGGGTGGTGCTGTTTTGCTGACTTTGGGGGCTATAGGAGACCTATCAACTACCAGCCCCCAGGGCACTAGCTGAGGGTCTATCGGAAATCATGCGCGATGAACATCAATGAGGGGGGTGATGAGCTCACTGCGATCGTGTCTCTGCGGATCAAGACTCCCTTACGAGCCAGACGAGTGCGCATTGAGGAGACTTTGGTTTCTCTACGGACCCTCACACGAAGGAGGGCAAAAATGCGAGACCATAAATCAGTTGACACGAGGGCGTCAGAGACAACGGCGCCAATGCATGAGGAACGACGACGAAAAATCTTGACGGTCTACAAGTGCAGCGTGAGCGGGGCGTTCAAGCGGGGTTCGCGTGGCGGTCCGGTTTTTCATCATCCATGGTGAAGAGGTGAAATGGGCGCGGCCTGCGCAGGCCGGCGTGTCTTCGTTGTGCATAACCCTTTTTTTCGAGATTCTGATGGGGGAACACTTCTCTACTCCACGTGTGCCGTGCTGCTGTCTGTCGTGCGCTTCTGTTCTTGGGATGGTCCACCAGCGCCTCGCCGCTCCCAAGGCCAAAACTCGTGCGGAGGCGGGCGCAATGACGAGCCTGTCGCTCGGCGTTGCGTTAAGTACCTCCTTGTGTCGCCCTTGGGTCCCGAGCGACCTCCTTCCTCCTATTCGGGAAGGTGGTCCGCAAAATGTGCACTAAACCAAATGCTAGATTGCGAGAAGGGCACCTACTGATGTCAATCAATATGCAATCTTGTTTGCGATGGCACTTGAGTCGTCCTGCAAGGTAATGTTGTTCTGCAGCGGCGACGGAAATGGTATACCATTCAGAACTGAAATAATTCTATGGTGCTTGAGTTTTACAGTCGCGAGCTGCCGCAGACCAAATTGTCACATATGAGATGGCGCGTGGCAACACTTGTAAGAAATTTCTCTCTCGCGGCTTCAATTCCTGTGAACACCCCCAGTTGCACTTTCGACAGAGCTCCTCAATGCATTCAGTGAAGGGAAGGCTGTCTTGCTAAGGTAGGTACATCAAGTACCAGTAGACGATACTGAATCGCTGACCAAGGTGGTCAAAGCTTCGGCAAGCGGAGTCTTGGAAGACTTCACCTCAAGGCAACATACCTTACCTCATACTGAGTAAGATTACTACAGCATGCCCGCGCAACTAATCTCGCACAAACTCCAAATAGAGCAACATTTTTGAACGCCTACTTTGCTTCTTTCCGATCGCGACAAACAACGCCAGGGCTGGTTTCACGGATCGGCTCGCACCTAGCGCTTTCCTCCCGTGTGCGAAATAAAGACCCACACACAAATGTTCAACTGGGCTGGAAGAAAAAAAGTCAAAAACATAGGACAGGCGGGATTCGAGAATGGTCACCCACTTCACTACTAGTCGCCCGGTTCAGTGCTTAAGTACCGCAGAGCGGACGGGATGCGCTGGTATTCACTGACCTATGGTCCTATGTGATTGAAAGGTTTGCGGGTTTCATAATATCCCGTCAACCCAAGATTTACGTCGGGGCCATCCACCAGTCCCATGTCTACAATCAATCTCCGGCCCCATCAGCCTCTGGAGCCAAGAGTCAACGATGCCACCGACGATTTCGGCAACGACCACAGATAATGGTCTTGATACCGATAAGTTGATGAATGCGAACGAGGGTTCCCACAGGCCCGGTCTTCGCCCGTCGGCACACGTCTTGGGTGCCGAAGCCATGCCAAATCAACGACAAAACGAGTACTGCTTGTTGACTTCTTCGAAGCACGAAAAAACATGTCATTGCTGGCCCGGACACAGAGCTGTTCGAAGACCCGTCGCTATAGCGAGAGACTGACCGGCGAAGGCGGAAGATTCATATTTACTGCGCTGAGCAGAAGCTCGTTGCCTCGATTGTGACATTGGAGTTCACCCCGTGGAGCGGCGCAGGTCTTGGAACGGAAAGGTCCATCTATCATCGTTGCATTAAGACTCGCGTGAGCGCATAGGGCAGTGCTGGAGTGACCTTGATCACGGGTTCAGGTGCTAGAACGAACCGTCAACAGTGATGCCGACGCCGATGACGAAACAGATGGACCTGACAGGTACGCAGACCACCGTGAACACCACTTTTGCATTCTCGATAGCATACATGCGCCCTTATCCTTTTCGCGACCGAGTGCCCTTCCCCCCGGGGTATCCCCCATCCGAGCGCCATTCATCGTAGTAGTCGTTGAAGAACCGCCCCGCTACCGCTCGAGTTAAAGAAGCCCGCAGATCTTTCCCGAATGCCATCGTGCGACTTCTCCTTCCCGAGCGCCGCGCTGAAAAGACGCAGAACCAAAAGCAGCCCGAACACCACGCCAGACCCTGTCGGATCCACCGCAAACGCTCCACCATCCCTCTTCAGCTGCTCACCGACACCTCATCCGCCAATGCGCCATCCCGTCCGCCCTCAGGAAGCACCTCGTCATCGCTATCCTCCTCGCTCTCCTCATCACTGTCCTCACTGTCCTCCTCCTCCTCCCCCGCCATCCCCTTGGGCAACTTCCACACATTATAATCCCCCTCGACCCACCTCTTACTAACCGGCAAATGATACGGATCAAACGGAAAATACGCCTCGAGCTGATGATGCCTTTCCCCACTCTTGCGATCCCACGCCGTCTCACGCCGGCCAATCTCGGACGCGCCGCCGCCGCCGCTATGGTACAACGACGTCGGCCCAAGGCGCAGGCGCTTGTTCGTCTCGAGCAGCGAGAAGACGTACATGAAGCGGAGGTGGTGAGCGAGCTTGGCGAACTCGGCGACGATGGCCGGAGAGCAGACTTTGAGCGGGTTGAGGCGGGCGTGCACGTTGCGTTGCAGCGCTTCCCACACGCCTGGGAGCCAGCGCAGGTCGCGGTTGTCGGCCAGCGCGTCGTCGAGAATGCTGTCGTCGGGGGGGGAGGGGGAGTCGGAGGGGCTGTCGAGGTCTGTGTCGGCGTCCGTTGGGCGGAAGGGGTCCACGAGGTCACGCCAGCGGAAGCAGAACATGTAGAGGAGGGCTTGGGCGACGCCGTAGTAGAGGCTGTAGGTGCGGCGGTCGGGACCACGGCAGGCGGGGTCGTATTTGCAGCGCATGTCCTCAAGGTAGTCGGCCATGACTCCGAAGAGGTCGCGGACGACGTCAGCGGGAACTTGAGCGCCGCGAGCGATGAAAGAGGCGAGGTATGCGCAGGCTGTCAGGCGATTGTTCAAGCTACCGAGGCTTGTCGTGGCGATACGCACGCATTGGCCGGTGAAGAGCTCGGCGTGGGCAGGCGAGGTCTGCGAGAAATGGAAGAGGAGGAACTGAGCGTGACGCGTGCGGTTGGGGAGGATGTAGGTGGAGAAGTGGGCGAGGAGCTGTTGGTAGGCTTCGTTGGACTCGGGGGAAGAGCAGTTCTCGATGAGCGGGGCGTAGTACGCGAAGAGGAGGTCCATAGTGGAGTCCATTTTAGTGACCTTCAGTCGAAGTTCACGTAGTCTCAGCTCGTCCTCAGTCATGGTCTCTTCTGACTCTGAGACAGACTCGTTGTCGCTGTCGTCAGAGTCATCCACGTCATCCACGTTCCCTTTTGTGCCGGGACGCTGTAAAAGGGAATCCTCTGCTTCCTCCTCCAAGTCCTCGATGTCCTGTTGGATTTGCACGTCCAGATTGACCAGGCGCTGAGTCACGAGTGCGACAATCTCTGCCCTCAGCTCGAGCACCTCATCGGAAAGTCGCAGCAGATGTCTCTGGTATTGATGGTATGAGCGGTTGCTATCCACGTCGTTTGGGTACTCCAGCTTCAGCGTCCGTACAAGGGCGTGGCTTGCAGAAGGTATCCGTCGCAGTAGCGTCTTAATGATTTTGTGCACGCGCGCGAACATAGTCGTCCTTGAAATGGGCGTCTCACCAGGCAGACGACCCTGCGGAGCGGGAAGCTTGGTGAAGTTGGCGACCAGCCTCTCGGTTATGGACGGTAGGAATTTGCCGTGCGCGCTTGCAAGGTTGCAGACAAACTTGGTAAACAGCTCCACAAAGCTGTCGTCCCTCCCAATCCACGAGAGATCCAGAGTGGCCGTGACCAGTTTCCCGCAGTCACCGAGCGAGCTGACTTTGCTGTCGATGGCCAGCACGTATTTCTTGAGCAGCTTCCCGCTCGATGCTTCTCCAGAGAAGGCATCCTGCCCGAGCAGGCCCACGAGCTTAAGATATTGTGTGTCGTCCTTCTTCTCACCGGCCGCCAAGTGTCTGTCGATTCCCTGCCGCACTTCCTCCTTCACCAAGTCGAAGCTCTTGTCTCTCCAATCATCCATGATGCGCACATCTACATTGGGGTTGAATTCGACCTTCAGTTTCTTCGCCGTGGCCGACAGTCCTGCTTCGTCGTCCGTGTCCAGATATGAGCTGTCGCGCTTCAAGCCCAGCGTCGGACGCTTGAACGCTGGGGGTGGCGGCATCGCGCCGGCGGGTGACGCGAGGGCAACCATCACGGCGTGTGGAGGACGCGCATAGATGGGTGCCGTGGGCGAGCGACTGCCGCAAGACACTATACCTGTGGGTGCTGATGGACGAGCGGGCGGAGAAGGTGGTGCTTTCCCAGCAAAAAATCGAGGGCGACTGTCGTGTGCCCCTCACGGGAAGTTTTTCGCGGAAGCCCGTGCGCGGTCGGATGTCTTGAAGGCGCGGTTTCTGGTGAAGAAGGGTGACAAGTTTGCTGCAAGCGACTGGGTGGTTCTGTGAATCATACAGAAGAGACAGGTCGCATTGAACCGACCACATAAGACGTGACTGGGCTCGACAATAGGGCGCCGGGTTCAATACTGAGCCGGGGCTGCCTGAGGGGCGCCTGAAAACGCCCGTGGCGTGATCCGAGGCGGGTGTGTCATCCCGCCGCCCGCCGAGCGAACGTTATTGCTTGCCCGACTTTCCCTCACAATAGCTCTCGTTGATACCTATTGTCCCCTCTGCCTCGCTACTCATTACTGCTCACCCACCCACCCTCCTTCGACCCTCTCTCTCGCCACCAACAAACGCTCATTGACCTCACATTCGAACTTTTTCAACACCTTCATTCACGTTCTTTCGGCAAACCACTGCGGCACCAAGCGGCACAAGCACTCCTCCTCACTAAAGCGCTCACCGGAGCCCACACACCCTCTCGTCGCACACCATCTCAGCGACCGGCGACCATCTGTGAAGCTTTCTGGAGCGACAGGAAGATGCCCGCGACAACCGTCGCTCGCCCGGAGGCTCCGCGCCGCGGCAATCGGGGTGCTGATGGGAAGCGCAAAGGGCCCCGCCATCACGCCGACCGTGATGGCGACGTCAAGATGGGCATGACCATTGGTGGCGGTGGAAGGGTTGGAAAGTCGACGGCTTCTACAGGACCCAAGGGTGATCTCACAGCCAAAAACGCAAGAGGCGGCACCAAGGGCGGCATCCTCAGTGGAAGTGCGCAAAGCGCCATTCTCAGGCACGCCGCGTCTGGCGATGTCTCTATGAAAGGGGCCAAGAGCGCACCACCGAAGCGTGGCGGGCTGGTGGAACTAAGGATCACAGGCTGGGAGAATAGCAAAGCTTCCTCCGCCGACGACGGTGGGGTCAGCTCGCTCATCACATGGCTGGAGAAGAAGGCCAGCAGCCGGCTGGGATCGAGAGCAAGAGAAGTCAAAGTCAAGAAGGTATGAATACCTCAACCACATCCACACGCACACCTCATCCCTCCGATCCATCCGATCCGCTCTCGTTTCCAGCCAACCCCAGAACGACGATCGCGATGCGCCCTTTTAGTGCTCTCGAAAGCCAAATGAATTTCAAGCGAATTACTAACGCGCAGTCAGTCTCGGACAGAAGGCTCGGAGCTGTTCATCAGTCTGCCATCGGAGGATGTTCCTCCCGTTGTCCGCATGAACAGCTACGGATGGGCGGGGAACAGGATCACGATCGAACGTGTTGGCGGCGCTGTCTCAGACACTCCAGAGTCTTCAGACACAGCCAACACGCGCGCGCTCCTGCGTGGTGTTCTTGAGCGTCGCTACAATTTGGAAGCAAAGCTTCTCGACCTCAGCGCGCTCGGCCAGGACGAGGAGCTCCAGAAGCACCACGTGTTTGATCAGAAAACGACCACCTCGAAGATTTTTCCAGCTTTGATGAAAGTACTGGAAGTCTGTTTCGACACGGAGGGCGAGCGCGACGCAGCTATCATCAGCGTTTCGCTTGCCAACAATGAGCTCGCCGATGTCAGCGCCGTCACATCACTTTCATATACATTGGCCCGGCTACAAAATCTTGATCTGTCGAACAACAAAATCGGCAAGCTGTCTAGCCTGCGCAGCTGGAAGAACAGGTTTCCCAAACTACAGCACTTGATTTTGTCTGGCAACCCCATCGAGCAGAACGAACCGCAGTATCCTCAAGAGATCATCAACTGGTACCCCGAACTGCGCTTGCTCAACGACGTTCAGGTGCGCACCGAGGAAGACATCCAGTCGAAAATCAATGCGGTTCCCCTGCCCTTCCCGATCCGTTCTGCAAATTTCAAAGACGAAAATCAAATTGCGGAAAGTTTCCTCCGCACCTTCTACGCCGGATTCGACAGCGATCGTGCAGCACTCGCGGCCCACTACTACGACGAGCAATCTGACTTCTCCTTCGCCTTGAACACTGCAGCGCCGCGGGATCCTGCAACAAAGGATAGCAAAGAAAAGCAAGAGTTTGGCGTCTACATTAAGAACAGTCGCAACCTTAAGAAGATTGAACACCTGCCGGCCCGCCAAAAACGCCGTTTCCAAGGTACTGAAGCCGTCGCCCACGCTTTCTCGACCTTGCCCGCCACCAAACACCCCGACCTCCTCGCCGAAGCTCGCAAGTACATGATCGAAGCACACATCCTTCCCGGTGTCCCCGACCCCACTGGCGCTAGCGCCGCTGGCGTCGATGGGTTCATGATCACGGTGCATGGCGAATTTGACGAGATGCTTCCATCTTCTAGCCAGCCTAAGAAGCGTTCCTTCGACCGTACATTCATCATCGGCCCCGGTGGCCCCTCGGGCGTGCGCATCGCCAACGACATGCTAACCGTGCGCGCATACGGCGGCACTCAGGCCTTCGACCCAGATGTTTTTGAGACCTGGGCACGTGGCGCCGCTGCTCCGGCTGCGCCTCAGCCTGCTGTTCCGGTCGCGGCTCCGCCTGACGCTACAGCTGGACCTCAACAACCTGGCGTCCCGGTCCTGCCCGCAGGATTGACCTTGGAGGTGGCAGAGCAGATGGTGCTGGAGCTGCAGAAGCAGACGGGGATGAAGGTGGAATTTGCGAAGGACTGTCTCGAGCAGGTCGGCTGGGACTTCACGAAGGGTCTGGAGACTTTTGCCAACGTGAAGGGAAATCTGCCCGCTGAGGCTTTTGTGCAGCCGGTCTAGGGCCGGGAGTTTTTTTACATCGTCTATTCGGAAGTGAGCGGGATACCAGATTGTGGGAAGGCAAACTCGAGGTTTTTCATGGGAATGAAGTTGGCGCGAGACTATGTGATGATGAAACTGGGCTTGGGAAATTCACTGCGAGGCGCTGGTGGAAAAGATCCGAGCGGCTCTTCCAAGCTAGCTCTTTTGCTTTGTTGTTGCTGTATGTAACAAACTAGATTGCGACCCATCTCCTCATCTCTCCACCTCATTTCGGCCACTTCCTCACCCCCCTCCATGGCCCCTCTGCTTCCACCCCCTCACAAGCTCCGGCATCCCCTCCATCGCGACCCGCCTCTTCTCCAGCCTTCCTCTTAGCCCCCTCTCCCACCCCTTCCCCTTCGCCCGCTTCCCCTCCATCCGCTCCGCCACCTCCGCACGCCGTCGTAGCTTCTCCTCCGGGTGCTTGTGAGACCGCGGCATTAGCGGGAGGACGTTGTGGCGTTCTGCGAGCTTGTAGAGCTCGGCTTGGCGGCGGAGGGAGTAGACGGGGCCGTGCCAGTTTTGGGTACGGGGGTTGCGGAAGGGGAGGAAAGGGTTGCGTTTTTGGTGGTCGTTGTTGGGGGGCCAGATCGTGGATGGGGTTTCGGTTGTCGTAGTTGTTGATGTCGCGGCGGCGTTGGGGTCGGCGGAGGAGGTGGTTTCGGTGGTGGTAATGGTTGTTGGGGGGGTGGTGGTTGGTGTTGTGGCGGCGAGGAGTTGTGGTGGAGGGTATTTTTTGAAGAAGTTTAGGAGGCGGCCGGGGAGTTCGCGCGCCTGGAGGGCCATGGTTGGGTGGGATTGGATGGGGGTTTGTGAGGTGGTTCGGGGATGGGAGGGTGAAGGACTTCGAATGTGCGATGCTCGATGTGAGGCTCTGCGGATGCCCGATTGGGTGACAGAGGTCTCGGCGGGCCGTTCCGCTAACCGCAAAGACGCAGAGTTACAGAGTGGAAAGCAATTACATGAGGTATGTAATCTTTTGGGACATTCGTAACATTTCCTTCCCTTTCCTTTTCTCAGGTCATTTTACTTGTTCAAAGGCCTTTCAGGCGTTGTTCGAACACAGTCAAAGCAAAGTCTTGCGCTATTGGTCCGCTCTAGCATGTCGCGAGAGCGCCCTGCGCTTTCATCCGTCAAATACTGACATCGTCCGTACGTGACCCAACAATGACTACATTGGCTCTTTGATTCACTGCAATAATCCGGAGAAAGTCATAATATGTTCTCAAATCATTTGATGAACTGACACCTGCAATGCCTTTGACGGACATCTGGCACCGCGTCTGGGGCAGCATCCTCGACAACAGGAACAAGCTCACTGCCACCGGAGGCTTCCTACTCGGCATCATCGTTACCCTCGGATTCAAAGACTTTTACCCAGATCTCGAGCACTCGTTCCGACGGCGCCTGCGGAGACTCCGAGGCCAGAATGTCGCACATCCCCTACCCGGACAAGCTGACTACGTGCGTCTCGAAGACCACACCCGGAGAAACTCCACCACCGTCGACAGGAACGATCCCCAACAGAAGGAGGTGAAAGAGATCGCCGTGGGCATCGAGGGCCTCATTGGGGACACACCGCTTATTAATCTCCAATCGCTGAGCGAGGTGACCGGATGCGAAATCTTGGCAAAAGCCGAATTCTTGAACGGCGCAGGCAACTCGCCCAAAGACCGTGTGGCGCTGTCGATAATCAACCACGCAGAAGAGGAAGGCCTCCTCTCGCCCGGCCGCGGCGACACCATCTACGAAGGCACAGTCGGCTCGACGGGCATCTCTCTCGCCGCCGTAGCGCGGGCCCGCGGCTACAAAGCGTACATGTGCGTGACCACCCCCTCCTCCGTTCCCAACCACCATCCATCTAAACTAAGATCTCCAGCTGCATGCCCAACGATCAGAGCGCGGAAAAGTCCACACTCCTCCACAAACTTGGCGCAACCGTCGAGCGCGTCCTCCCAGCCAGCATCGTCGACACGAACCAGTTCGTCAACCTTGCGCGCCGCCGCGCTACCGAACACACCGCCGATCCCGCCCGCCCCGGCCGCGGCTTCTTCGCCGACCAATTCGAGAACACAGCCAACTACCTCGCGCACTATCACACCACAGGCCCAGAAATTTTCGCCCAAACGGCGGGGCGCCTAGACGCCTTCGTTGCCGGCGCCGGCACTGGCGGCACGGTCTCAGGTGTCGGGCTCGCGCTAAAGCCCAAACTACCGCAAATGAAAGTCGTGCTAGCGGACCCGCAGGGCAGCGGCTTGTACAACAAGGTCAAGTATGGCGTCATGTTCAGTCCCACGGAGGCCGAGGGCACGCGGCGCCGGCACCAGGTCGACAGCATCGTCGAGGGAATCGGGGTCAATCGGTTAACGGCGAACTTTGGCGCGGGGATGCATTTGGTGGATGATGCGGTCATGGTGAGCGATGCGCAGGCAATGAGGATGTCGAGGTGGTTGGTGGAGAGGGAGGGGCTGTTTGTGGGGGCGAGTAGTGCGGTGAATTGTGTGGCGGCGGTCAGGGTGGCGAGGGGGTTGGAGAGGGGGAGTCGGGTCGTGACGGTGCTTTGTGATTCAGGAACGAGGCATTTGAGTAAGTTTTGGAAAGAGGCCGGGGACGTTACGGGGGAGGAGGCGAGTTGGACGTTGAATGATGTTCTGGGGGAGGAGTGAGCGTGCTCTGGATGAGGATTGTATGACTATTGTATGACCTACGGAGAACCTTTGTCCTCAGTCGAGATTTGGACCGATTTCAAAACCAAATCCTGAATGAACAGCTCTCCGTTGATAACAGTTGCAGTGCCCCTCTTCTGCATGGCATCCAACCCCAAGTTGATGTAAGTAGCTAGCTATGCATCGCGAGCTCCTCGGTGCTAGGCACCCCCTCAACCTCTTGGGCTTCGTTTGTTGTTCCACCACTCACAACAGCTCTGCGTTCTATACGCACCTCAATCAAATTGCGTTTACATCTGGCCCTCACTCCCGTAAGCGTGACAACGAACTTTCCTGTCTCCGCTCCCATCTCTTTGTTGAATCACAAACCCGTCCACAATGTCTCTCGAAGAACACACTCAAAGCCTACCAGCTTCCCTCTCAAAAGCCAAACTCGTCCTGGGCCCAGCATCTCCCCTCGTACCATCCGACTTCCAACCCACAACCAAGCTCTCCATAGCCTTCGACCACGGCGCCCCCTTCCAACTCGGCGACCTCCTCCGCGCCTCGCAATGCAAGGCCGCGCCGTCCGTTAGCTTCGGAGCTGAAGAGGTGAGCCGCAACAACCCATAACAACAGACCCAACACACAGCCCGATCCGCCAGCTCGAACTAAACACCCCACCCCTCCGTCCCTCTAGCCCCCGA
>JAWXCT010000115.1:30864-53280 GCA_034509035.1 Saxispiralis lemnorum
GTAGAAGGGGGGGGAAGGTGGGCGCGGGGGCGGTGTATGAGTTTCGCTTTTCTTGCTGCTCAAGGGGTTTGTATGCCGGTATCAGGTAGCTGATGCACGTGTAATAGCTGCGGGGGCGGGGAGGGGATATACCCATTGTGTCTGGAGTGTGGCATGGGATTATGAGTATCGATATCTCTCTTCCGACAACTTTTCGAGCTTGTCCTTGACCTGGTGATCTGTCCATGAAGTTAGGGATGCAGTTTGCTGTTGAGGATACGAGTGGCAAGGTGATTGGCCACAACTTCCATGGATCTTTCCTAATGGGGCAGGAGCTTGTGATATTTTTGTTCGACATCCATCTTGTCCGTTCTGACGTTGCATCGCTCCTCATGACTTTGCAGTGGTTTTGTGTGGTTTGTTGTCAAATTTCTACTTGATTCTGAAATTTCTGATCGTGTCAGACATTGTGCTTGTGATAAGAAAGCGGCTCAAATATATTATCGTAAGCCATCGTGGTTTCACTTTATTGCGCAATGACGCCCGGGCCAATTCGTCTCTGGCCACCGATTGACATGAAAACCCGGTCAACGTGACAGAGAGTGGAACAACGCCTCCATCACCGACACATGCCATCTCGACGTCTTCCGGAGAAACGAGAAACTCAATCGTACTCCTGCCCGAATGGGTAGGAATGGATGGTCCGAGCGTTGACGAGGAGGCCCCACAGTGGTCCGCCTTTCCTCTTAATTGCGTTGCCTGCTTCCTCAGCTTGCCATGACTTACACATGTGACTGTCGAATTTCACTTACACAAATTTCGAGTGGCGAATGCAATTCTCTGACATTCGTTCCCATCGACGCGATGACGACTCGAGCCCCATGCCCTTCGTCAGCGGCAATGTCGAGGTTGCAACCGCGTGCACTCGAGCGCCATCTCACAGAGCCAACAGGATTTGCCCGCGACCTCCTGAGCCGACCTTGGAGCATCGTTGCGTCTCTAACCGTCAAAATTTCTCATTCTGCGGGTGATACGTTCAATAATCATGAGTAAAGCACAACATCCCACCCTCCGTACCTCAGGAGGTCCCCCAACCTCACACTCCCCGCGACCTTGCCCATGTTGATTTCAAAGTCCAGCGTCACGTTCTCCCCGCCGTAGTCAAAAAGCGCGATCGGCCCGCCGACTTGGGTTAAACGTGCGGGAAGGTCGCGTTGCTGCCACTGCCAGAGGACACGGTCGATTTGGGCGTGGTGCAGGTAGAAGAGGGGGTCTGCCTGGAGCAAGATGATTAGCTGGAGCGATAACCACCCGAAACGCAGCTGGACTTACCAGTAGGGCTGTTGAAGGCATCACCAAAAACCCCCAGCGCACCTCTGACGCCAAAATGCCCACTCACATGAATATTCGGCCGCGTGAACGCAGACACGCCCTCAAGCTAAAAGCAAAGCTGGCATAGTCCGGCTGGTCCAAGACGTTCTGTACATTCTCCTTCCTCGCCGACCAACTCAAAACGAAAGGCGTGAAATCACGCTTCAAAAACGTCGGACTCCCCTGATCGACATTCACGACGAAATCCGGCACCTGAAAGGAACCGTCCTGAACACACCCAGCACCCGTCCGGCCCATCCCTGTGAAATTGAAAGGATCATCAGCAGGATCAACTTCCTCGAACGGCCCGTTGCCCCAAAGCCCAGCTGCGCGTCGAAAATCTCCGTCTCAAAAGCGGCCATAGAGTTGTTGTCTCCAGACGACGCATCAAGCGACCAATCCCAGTACGGCTGCCCATCTTCATTCCCGCTGACATCTCGCAGCGTCCGCTCGTACTCGGCGACCATGTACCGGTGCCAGAGGGCGAAGTGGCCGACCCTGTGGACGGCAGGAGGTTGGCTATTGTGGACGGCTTGGACGTCGTCGAAGCGGTTGACGGCGTCGGGAAAGGTTGTTATCGCGGGGTGGGATTGCAGGCAGAGGACGGCGGTGATGTAGGGTTGCTTTTCGGAGGGGCGGATGGAGGCTAGGGTGCGCCTGTGCTCCGCGTGTCAGTGTCGAGGATTGAGGCGTTCCGGATTCTTGGAGAGTCGTGCCATTCTTTCCGGACGGGCGGGTCCTTGCACTCGCAGTCCTGGCGCGCCACACAGCTGCTGAAGGACAAGCTTGACACAACGTGTGCCAAGCATAGGAACCGAGCAATAACATGTTTAGGGGAAAAGTTGACCGCAGAGGAGAGAGCGGAAGATATGAAGGTGCTTCGAAGCCTCACGCATTACGCGGCTGTCTTCAATCGAGCGCTAAAATGTAAGCTCGAACAGCAACAACAACAATACGTGGGACAGGTTGGAGGTACGTGAGACATCGACATTCATCGCTGGATGGCACTGGTGTCGTACATCACGAGGCCGTTTCTTGAGCAATTGTTGATACCAAGGAGCAAAACGACGTGCTCCTCGTCTGAACAGCAGCGCTTTCAAGATCCATCTAAAAAGCACACTGCGTTTTCTGTAGCCGTATCGAACATATAGCACAAGAGAATGGAAAGAGCAGCTGGCTCGACAGAGGCTGGGGTTGGACGCTGCGCAGTCCTCATCGATTTCCTCCGTTCGCAGTGGTGCCACATCGCATCGAGGCTTCCCCGCTAAAACACCATCTGTAACCTACTGTAGCGCCTGCAATATGACGGATCAGGCTTTGACTTTGTGAGCATGATTGGCTGTACATAGCAATGTGTCGCATCTGACACACAGGAGTAGACCTAGACGAAAAAAGCTCTTAGGACAATGATGCCGCGGAAAAGACTTTGTTGCCCGGACATTGGATTGTTCATTCCTGCACAAGAGGGACAGTCAGCCGACCGATCATGCGCTGACGAGCGCTTCAGACTTTTCTGCCGCATCCATCATGTCCAGTGCGCGGGACTCGACGATTGCTTCATCGTCGTTGCGCTTTGCGTTGCGATTGCGCTGGGGATTCCGAATGGCTTCCACATCTCCTAAGGCACAGGGCGAGACATGATGATCTTTCCGGAGGAGCTTTGCTGACGGTCAAAAATTGCACATAGTCGACCTGTCTGTGGATCCAGACACCGCGCTGATACCGACACTCAAGCACTGGAACTGGTATCAGATGGCTTACCCGCTTGCTCTTACCTTCGTCAAAGCATCCATCTTGGCGTGTTACTGGCGCATCTTTCCCATAACGACCTTTCCTCGGAAGTGGATCTCGGTGGTTGCAGCGATCGTCGGGGTGTATACGATCGTTGTCGTCTTTGTCAATGTGAGTCGGGCACATTGACCACCTCTCGGCGTGCATACTGACAAGGGCAGGCGTTCGAATGCAACATCCGTCTGATACATGGAAGATCACATTCCCACAGAGTTGCAACAACCTCGCCGCGGCGTACGTCTCATTGGCATCCATCAACATCGTCATCGATCTAACTATCCTGATCATGCCGCTTCGGCCGCTCTCGAAGCTCAATCTCAACAAAAGGAAGCGATGTGAGTTGCGTGCGACGTCAGCCGTGAATCTCGCGGACCGAGATAGGGGCACTCGTCGCTGTCTTCCTCATTGGCAGCATTGCTACTATCGCATCTTGCGTTCGCCCGTACTCCTTGAGGCTATACTTGACCACCCAAGACCTTTCATTCGATGCAATCTTCGTGAGTCGCCAGAGAACCTCGTCGTCTCTCAAATATATGAAATTTACTGCAAGATGCATTCAGATACTCCTCTGGTCCCAGATCGAAGTCAACCTCGCGATCACTTGCGCCTCGGTTCCTGCCCCCCGCCCATTGTTCGGCAAAACTTTTGGCTCGATCAATGCGTACGGACCGTCAAAACACCAGCGGGACAGCTCCTACAGCGTCTTTGGTGGCAAGCTTTGGCGACGAAGTGGTGGAACCACTTATTTCCCCGGTATAGATGGTGAACAGGGTGACAAAGGGTCGACGCGGGTTGAGAAGAGGGCAGCCAGAGGAAGAGTTCATAGCCAGGAGATGACGCAGGTCGGAGCGACGCCCGCTACTGCAGTGTGATGCAGCCATTTTCTGGTGGAGCCTCTGGAAATCCATCATGAGCACTCGACTATGCCCGCGAATTATTCTCGCGTGTTAAGTGGATCGCTTCTGCTTCTCTACCAGAGTTCCATCAAGAGATATCGTGGAGTCTCTTCGACTTGCGAGCATAACCGGTCAAGATCGCTTCTCACTGGCTTCGTGCAATGTCGTAAGAGGACGATAAATATCGCCTCAGATCAATCGTGAGATGAAATGTTGTAGGATTGAACGTTTTGATAAAAGAGTGCGCTTAGATTCCATGTCTCCGATGCCGCCCTCAAGCGACACATTAATGCCGATCTCGCCGCAAAAGGATTCCCACCTGCATTTCGGCTGTAGAGACGTGCTTGTGATTGGTCGTCCGAACTAAGAGCTGATCCGAGCATCAAATCAGATTGAAAGATAATCTTATCAATCGCTTGTTCTACCCATATCCAGCTTGAGGTCCGCCCAACCTCTCCTCTTCCCTTGCACCACCTGTAAAGAGGCCCCACATGCTTCACCTAAAGGAGTACGGGAGAAGTGTGCGTACAGGCGACCGCTGCGATAGGCTCGCAGCGAGGTAAAGAAGAGAGGTAGGAGCAGAATTTTTCCTTTGGCTCCATGGGCTCTTCGCTCTTTCGTCTTCTCAGTTCTGTCAAAGTTCCTCCTGGTCGACTTTTCACTGTCAATCATGGCAGCCCCCACGAGACCAGTGAATGATGTTCAGATGGAGGAGAGCGGTCGGCGCACGGCTGAAATCAAGGAACCAGGAACGACAACCATTCACCAACCTGAATTGAAAGAACACACCAATAGCGAGGCCGGCAAGCAAGATGGTGTCCGCCAGATGGAGGCCATTACCAGCGCTTGGTCCAAGAGGGCGATGTGGACGACGCTCGGCCTGTAGGTATCCGGATTTCCGTGATGAGAACATGGGATGAACTGTATCGAGCTCCTGCTAATATGCTTGTGAGCACAGCATATACATTGTCACCTTCGTCGACAGTCTGATGCAGAATACAACAGCACAGCTGACTCCCTACGTCACTTCCAACTTTCAGAAACATGCACTGCTGTCGACCACGAGCGTGCTGTCGAGTATCGTCGGTGGTGTCTCGGCGCTGACCGTCGCCAAAATCATCAACATCTGGGGTCGTGTTGAAGGGTTGGCTCTGATGCTCGTGTTGATCGACGTTGGTATGTCAGGAAGCTCTACAAGGGACGTTCGAAGCCTACCGGTCGTTCTCCATTAACATTCATTCATTCGACAGGTCTCATCGTCAAGGCGGTCTGTCCGAATGTCGAGGCGTACGCCGCGGCGCACACCATCTACTGGGTCGGTCACCTTGCCCTGGTCAGCATCATCCAAGTGTTCATCGCCGACACGACAACTCTGCGCAGTCGTCAGCTCATTTATGGGTTCAACATGACGCCTTCGATCGTTACCGTATTCGCAGGACCAGCGCTCGCGCAGCGCTTCCTCGACCAAAGCACCTGGCGTTGGGCATTCGGGGCGTTCTGCATTATCATGCCGGCCGTCTCACTCCCGCTTCTGGTGTCCTTCATTATAAACCATCGAAAGGCTAAGAAGCTGCATCTGGCTCCGAAGCGCGACTCGGATCGTACATGGTGGCGGTCGTTGAGATACTACAGTCGCGAATTCGACGGTCAGTAGATCCTTGAAAATTCGGAATCTATCTTACTGACGACGGTGCTCAGTCCTTGGCATGTTGCTCATTACGGCTGGATTCGCATTGATTCTCTTGCCTTTCAGCTTGGCTTCCTCATCGGCGGAGCAGTGGGCAAGCGGCCACATCATTGCCATGCTGGTAATCGGAGTGTGCTGTCTGATCGCTTTCAGCGTTTGGGAGAGGTGGTTCGCTCCCGTGGCTTTCTTGCCCTGGCAGTTCTTGATGAACCGAACTATTATCGCCGCTTGCGTCTGCTATGGGGTGCTGTTCTTGTCCATTTACACCTGGGACATTTATTTCTCGTCGTACCTCCAAGTCGTCAACCGCCAGAGCGTGCAAGCTGCTGGATACATTCTCAATAGTTTTTCGCTCACCTCCTCGGTAGCAGCACCTTTCGTCGGCTTGTAAGTCTGCACCTCCCGCAGGTCAGAAGCTCAGCAATCACATACTCACGCACTCTCTAGTCTTATCCGCTACTACGGCCGCCCCAAACTCCTCGCCCTCCTCGCCATCCCCTTCGCCACCCTCGGTACCGCCCTCCTAATCCACTTTCGAACCCCCGGCGGCCCCGTTGGCTACCTAATCATGTGCCAAATCTTCAACGGCATCGCGGGCGCCCTGATCCCGCTGACCTCGCAGATCGCCATCATGGCCTCCGTCGGCCACAACGAAGTCGCCGTCGTGCTCGCCCTCCACGGCCTCTTCGGCTCCATTGGCTCCTCCGTCGGGCTAGCGATCAGCGGCGCCATCTGGACCAACACGCTGCCGGGAAGGCTGTTGCAGTATTTGCCGCAGGAGGCCAAGGCGGATTATCTGGATATCTACGCGGATATTACGGTGCAGCTGAGTTATGCGTGGGGCAGTCCCGTGCGCGATGCTGTGGTGCAGGCCTATGGGGATGTGCAGCGGTTGATGGCGATCGCGGGGGCGGCGTTTATGCCCGTGTTGTTTGTGAGTATTCTGGTCTGGCGGAATCTGGATGTGAGGGGGTTGTCGCAGACGAAGGGGACGGTGTTCTGATTCGAGGGGGCTTGTGCGCGCGGGTGGGCGACTCCCTTGGAGGAGGCAGAAGGATTGAGGGAAGCTCCTTTGGTTCCGACACCGACGACCTCCTCGAAGCTTTCTGGCCACTTATTCCGTTCGATGCGAAGAATCCGATGCAAACAAGGGGCACCGAATGTGTGCGTCATGTTGAAGGAATACTGTAGTAAAAAAACGGGTCGCTGAGGTGCTCCTCCTTACCGCGACGTATTGAACGCTACGCTTCACTCCCATAGCTGAAGGTAGCGTTAGAGATGGGACTCGCGTCACTGCAGCTATTCAATCCCCTATAAGAACAGGTTCACTAAGCGTCGGCCTCAAGACAGCTATATTGAGCCTTTCGAATGGTAGCTCAGCCAAGGACCGCGCCGCCTCTGACTTGTGGCAAAGTCATATTCATCGGAAAGCCCGCGGTCGTACAAGCCAGTCCTCGTTGTACTTAGAATCCCATTTCTGAAGCCATCTCCTCCAAACCCTGTAATCGTCGGCGGGTTCTGCCCGGGCCGGATCAATGCACATAATTGCCATCATCGCACTCCGCAACCAGAGCTTGAACACGTGCGTGCCCTCCATCCGCTCCATTGCTTCCAATTTGCTCTCACGACATGCTTCGCGATTATCCAGCTTGATCTCCGCAGCAACAGCCTCATCCTTACACATCAGGAAAACCTGATCGCTCCAGTCCGAGCCCGCCACCACGAAGTACTTTTCGAACGTCTTGCGCAAGCGGAAGAGGCCTTTCTCGTCTGTATCTTCAAAATCTCGGAAGGTCGGTATTTCGCCCTCGACCGCCTTAATTTTCGCCACCAATCTCGGGTGAAAGTCTCTCAGCCGTCTCATCGACGAGTCCGCCCCTTTCCCATCTCCCAAGTTCTTGTTTGGTCTTGTTTGACCTGCACCAACCGGCAGAAGTAGCTTCCTCTACCTCGCTCCAAGTCCCTCGCCCGATGCGGGAGCCAATGCTTGTAAACCATCTCGTTGCAGTGGTCAGTCTCTCAAATCCACTCCCGCGAGCCTGCAGGCGCAAGATAGAATACGACATCTTTCCAGCAGAACGGGCGCAGCTCGGCGATTTCAAAGTCTGCAAGTGGTTTTTGGACTGTCGCGGACCAGTCGGTGTCTTTGGCGTCGAGAATGTCGGCTGGAGGGGCGAAGGCGTGGATACGCGTCGCGAAGAGGGCGTTCAAGCGGACATGGCGATGGTGGCCGCCCGGCATATCCATATTAGGTGCACTTCAGTCGCTCGACTCAGGTCGTGGGAGGTGTCTAGCAATGATCTTGCGAATAAGCGAGGTTGGCAGTCTTCGCGAAAGTTGCTAGGTCGCTAACAACACTATAGAAATTTGCATCTGTAGGTAGGCACGTGGAAGGGCTGCTGTACCTCTTATGTATCAGATGTCCGACTCGCAGCACGTTCTAGCACCTCAGCGAGGTACAAGTAACCTCAAGGCGCAGTTCCTTCTCTCAAGGAGAGCAACAGCCTCCGGTCCACTTGTCTCGTCATTAAATCCTCGAAATCGTTAATTAGAAAGCGATGCAGAGAGCGATGCCGATGGTTGAGGAGCGGCGCCCGCTGTGCCTTCTGAGCGAAAGCTCACAAAAATGTAGGCTATTGCCTACAGTACGTCGAGACTAATGGTCCGAACGCTAAAGTAAGGGATTGCTCGCATCAGCGGAAGACTGTCGCTGTATACCACGCAATGACATTTATGTATGGTGTAGTCAGTGTGCTGTTGAAGGAGACTTGGGAGCCACGGAGAGCAAGACCACGAGTGCGGAAAAGTGACTCGCTCGTTCACGCTGGAGGATGTTGTTGATGTGTGCGCGCGCGCGGGTCCCCATCGTCACACAGTTGTGTGCCGTTCCAGCGATAAGATGCCTGAGGCATTCATGCGTCTCGAAGCGCCTCTCCAAGCAAAGGCTCGACTTCATCTCGTCTGTTCTCCCCTTTCACAGATTATCACGGCCTGCAGTCTCGACGACCTGCTCAAAAGCTCGATGCTTCACATCACTGAATTTCTTTCGCCTCTGCTGAGCATCGAGGACAGCTTTCGTGGAACTGGACCCCAACATTCCTTTGCGGCATCGAGTGTAGCCTCCTTCACCACCATGTTTCAAGTCTTGGAGAATGGTCGCATGCGACCCATCTACCTCTTGAATCCTCTTGTACCCACGGTGTGATCTGTTGTGACCTCTGTCCTCGGGGAGTGGCGAAGGTCGCTTCGACGCCTTACACACACATACAAAATCCTGCGGGTTCTTGTGGCAGGGCGCCGATACTGGTGTATACCGTGCACTAAACAACAACTTCTCCACACGAGAGAGCTCGAAACAGACTACATCCTCCACCGTTATGTTGAGCTGTGCGCATGATGTATACCTCGTGAGATAGCAAACGCAAGCGTATCTTCCCGTCGGTCACCATAGCGTTTCAAGCGCAGGCTGTATGCTATTCTGAAGCTCAGGATGCCGACGCAAAGTCTTGAACGTAAAGTACAGTATTTCCTGCAATCACAAGACCATGTTATAAAAGGCATTGCCTCCAGACCATTTGGTGTTTCTGGTTTCATCAAGTACCTCCCATTTTCATTGTTCAGTTGAAAAGCCCATGCAACCATTGGACACTACTGAAGATGCGTTCCTTCACTTGTTCATTGCATGCAACGATTATCGCGTTGCTCTCAGCTCCAGCCTGGGCGCTGCCGCAAAAGCCGCCAGCGGAAGGCTCAAGCGCTCAACCTTCGACGAATTCGAGCGAGACTACTATTGCCGAAGAAGGCACCGTAGAAGACGCTGGTAAGCGTTTTCTGCCGGTGTGCACAACATTCAACGCAGACTAAAATGACAACGACGGGCTCCTCTGTGGATGTCATATCTATCCCCTTCTCCACTTTGTTCTCGGTGGTCACCGCTCCCACTATCGGAGCTGATCTTGCGGAGAAATCAAAAGACCACGCGCCTGTTTATGATGACAGTTCTGTTGGCGAGAAGGGCAGCATCGCCAGCTCAGATCCGTTAGCAGTATCTACCTCGATTTCTGATACAGTGCAGCCGTCCAGTAAGGGTTCAAGCACAAACGACGTTACCCCACCAGCGGGCTTATCATCTGTGTGGCAGAAATTGAAAGCTCTGAGGTTATTGAGCCAGCGCAGACGTCTAGCGAAAATGACGTTTCCGACGCCAACACAGCCTCCCTTTGCGAAGAAGACAGTGGCGTTTCACCAGAGGCAGCCTCTAGCTCTGACCATGGCGAATCTACGGCCTCCTCGGGCAACCAAAGTACTGCTTTGCCCCTGGAGATTACCAAGATAGCACAAGTTGACCAAGACCCTAACGCCCCAGCAATAGAGACGATTGATCGTGAAGGGGAAGCGGCAACTTCTAGTGTTGATGAGCTTCATGAGCGCATCCAAACCCTTCTGCCTGCCGTTCAGTCCTTGGAACAGGAACCTGAAAACGAAAAACTCAAAGGAGACGTTCGCCAGCAACTGGAAGAAGACGGACACTTTGCACTGGCTCTGTTCGGGGCGATTGATGGCAAGGAGAGGGTTGAATCGAGCGGAGGCCAGATTGACACTTCCTGCTCAAGTGCGAATATCTTTGATGCTGTGTCCAGAGGTCTCTTATGTGGTACGGACACGCTGAGTGGTTGAGCGGATTCCATTGCGGGCGGCACGGGCAACCTGCTTGATCAACTTGACATTCTTCATAATTAGAGCCGAAAGCCACCGAACGAGAGCAACAAGGACAATAAGAACAACAACGATGAGAATGAGAATGAGGGTGAGAACAACAATGACGATGATGAGGACGACGACAATGACGACGACCAAAGCTCATCGGTCACAACGACCTCCTCAAGCACGCAATCATCGTCGTCCTCTTGCTCGGCAATGACAGGCAGTAGTTGTCAGGAGATATGCATGCCAGCAACATCGGGTGCGAGAACGACCGAGTCCTGTTCAACCGCGTGCTCGTCAACGTAAACGGGGTGTTCAGCCTCCAACGCGATCTCGACGACTTCAGCGGTTGTAGCGCGCCCTACGATTAATTTTCGATACGGCTCCGGAGAGACGAGTGTCGGCCGGTGGACCGAAAGTTCCTCTCCAAAAGCATCCTCTAGCCTGAACCAGCCAGACGCAACGACCAGAAGCGCAAAAGACGATCGCTCCGATCAGAACGAGAAATCATCTACGACCTTCACTACCAAACCTTCTGATGCCAAGCCGAGCGATGTATCACTGTCCTCGACGGACAAATACGAGCCAAAGAGCACGAGTCTCGCGTGCAAAGAATGGCCATGGGCTAAATCGTCTCTACTCGCGGCCCCGCCGATTGCTCGAAAGGATACGTCGTCGGTACAAAGGAGCATCGAGAAGTTGTGTAGCCCTCAGAAGACACCTCGTGAGAGAGAGTCTATTAGCATTACGAAGGGCGAACCGGAAGAGGGCGTGTCTACGTACCAGGACTAACTGACCGTTCGCATCAGCGCGCGTTAGGATGAGCGGCCTGAATGTGAGGGGCACAACCCGGTCAAAATCACCAGAATGAGCACTGCGGACGAAGATTGCGTTGAAACCCTGTCTTACCTTAACACACACTTGGGACGCGGCAGAGGGCCTGGAAAAGTTCGGTGGCACGATCTACATCAATTGCGTCGTTTGGAGCTGGATCGCGATCAGCACAGAAGACAATGAACCATTTCTCAGTAAGAGGAGCATCCCTCCTGGCCTAGTCGACAGATCTCAGCCAGTACCTCCAAATTCTCTCCCCACGGAAAGCGTGTCACTGAATTCCGTCGACGCCTTGTAAAAAACCCGCAAAAACTTTGGACCTCGCAAGCGCGTTCCAACGAACAAGTATTGGGATCAGCTGCAACAGAATCTTCGTAATCCAGCCATCAAGATAAACCGTGTACGGACCGCCTCGTGCGAGAGCTCAACGATCCGGAAGTACCATATAGTGAGGAACAGTACCCAGGAGAAAGAGACGACGACGATCTATTCCCGGGTAATGAGGAACTGAAAGCGTTGCTGCTCGAGCTCGGCGTTCCGGCACATCACGAAGAGCTGGACAAGAGCGATGAGAAGAACAAGAGTGCGCGGAAGTACAGACGTTTCGAGTTCCACGGATCAGACGAGGCAGTGTTCACAAACAGCATCAACGCCCAGGCCGGGATCATTATCGCTGAGAACAACGACGCGGAATTCTCGGAACACCACTGGTTCGATGTTGCGATGGAGAAGTAGCGGCGCGCTTGCCAGCCTGCACCCGGGCAAGAAGGCGGTGAAAACTACGACGTAAAGGGGTTGAAGTGGATCGTCCGATCTGTCATTACCAATAAGCCCACGAACACTGCCATCAGGGAAGTCTTCGGCGTCGAAGCAGGGAGCGCAGGGGGCACGGGCCCACGAATATTCACACCGGACGACAATCAGTTCTTCAAGTTGCTCGGCACGCCCAACGGACATGGCGCCGCCTTCATACTGAGTGACCACAAGAACGAACTGGGCGCCAAGACTATAAAGAGCATCGGGGTCGAAATCATTCAGGAGAGGGGTTGGCGTTCCGTTCATGTGGCAAGAGCTTGGCCCAGCCTAAAATTGTGATGCGGGCTGGTGTAACGACTTCTTTACTGTGCCAGTCAACGTGTAAGGAATTAGATATGAGGCCACCCGCATAAGAACCCCCAGGCAATCCTTTCAACCCAATCTCTCTCTCTCCGCTTTCACAATCAATGGAATCTCTTCTCCCAGAGACTTCTCCGTCGGCTGCCAGCCCAACAGCTTCCTTGCCCTCTCTGCCGTGCCTCGTGAGTTCAGACCCCAGCTCTCGGCCTCAAACCCAGCAACCTTAAGCGCCTCCTCCCTCCCCAAAGCCTTCTCCTCACACCCCTTCGGAAGAGCGCCCTGCTCGACCCCTGCCTTACCAACCTGCCTCGCAATGTCTCCCCAGACATGCTCGCCGCTCTCCGTCAAATAGTACCCTTTCTCGCCCCAAAGACCGTCGTCATTGCGCTTCGCTGCGGCCGCTTCCGCGAGCAGGAGGTACACTTTGCTCAGGTCGTGGACGTGGATGTGGTTCCAGCGGGCCTCGCCAGCGCCGATGATGGGTACGTACTTGTTCTTTAGAATGAATTTGGCGAGCTCGTAGGTTTGGCGGCCGCGGCCGGAGATGGGGCCGCGTCCCGGGCCTGAAAGGTGAGACAGAGGTCAACAGGATGTGCTTCGTCATCCACGATAGGTTGACCACTTACCGTAAATAGTCGGAGGGCAGACGATGGCAGTTTTAACGACGTCCGCGTTCTTCTTGCCAGTGTCGATGACTAGCTTGTCGACATTGCGATGGAAAGCATCGTCAGGGAGGTTGACCAGCTCGTCAACCCCAGTCCAGTCATTGTACACCTTCTCGGACTTCTGGCCGAGGACGCCCGATTTCGCGTCGGCGAAGGTGAGGATGCCCGTGCCGCCCGTATGTAGCCAGTAGCCGGGGCGTTCTTTGGAGTGGCCCTCAATTAGGCCGGCGGCGATGGCTTTTGCGGCGCCTTCGTGGTCTGAGGAGTCCGCGGAGTCTGGAAAGGGTCAGTAACCTTGCTTTTGCCATCCAAGATCTGTCGAAGTAGCCTTACGCAAGACGATGTCGGCCTGCGCTGCTTCCTTTTTGAGGATTTCTACGTCATCGTTGCCGCCGATGACGGTGCGGACGTTCGGGTAGGCATTCTTCACGGCCTGTTCCTTGTCCTCTGTCCGGACGAAGGCTGAGTATTCATATTCCGGGTGCTTTTGGTTCAGGGCGAAAAAAGCATCGCCGCTGATGTATCCGGTGATTCCGGTGCTGGGGTCAAGCTCCTCGTTAGCATTTCAACGACAAGAAGGCCGGCGGAATCCGTGCGTCGACTTACACAAAAACTTTGGTAGGCATTGCAACGGTTCCCGTTGTACCGGTGTTCGAGAAAGCTGGAAATTTGATCGAGATGGAGAGATGAATTCGAATTCAATAAGTAGCCGGATGATAGTTTAGCCCCAGCTCGTGGAGCTTGTCTGCTGAGAAATAGGTGACGTGCTGCTGCTCGAGGGGACCCGTACTCTGCGGCACATCTTACCCTGCTCGACGTTACAGTGATGCTCCACGGCGGTCGACATCAACTGAAGTGGATGAGTTTATTTAGTCTGTCGGCCATATCGCGCGAAGCGACGTTGCTGTCGCTCGCGAAGGAACCGTTGATTACCTATCATGCCACATGAGTAAAGTTGGCGGGGGAAAGCCTCAAACAGAAAGTCGCTGCGCAGCTCGGAGGTACTAGTTGGTGGCGGAGAAACTTGAAAAGGAAATGTCCGTCAAGTGTATCTTGGTGGAGACTGACAGTAGTGAGCGCACAGCAACGTCAGACAGAGACCGCGCGAGCGGCTTGGGAACAGTCTCGTGGACACTGCAAGATCCAACATTCTCCAAGCTAGCTAAGACGCCAGGTCTCAAACGGACGAGCAGAAAGAAGATAACACGTGCGTGAAACGCGGTTGGACACGTTTCAAGCGAAGAGAAGAAGACACATGATGGACCGAGAACATAAATAACTCCAACAAGCCCAAAATCGTCTGCGACAAGTCGCTGCCTCCTCTTACACAAAGATTGTGGTAAAAACCATAACCGTCTCGACCTCAATATTTTTGATCGTCTCCATCGCAGGCATCTCAGCAGCTTTGGTGACGGCCGACTCATCGACCGTCTCTTTGGGCTTGTTGTCGCTCGGCTTGACCATCTCCTCTTCCAGCCCGTTGTTGGCCTTGCCATCTGCGATGCCATATCCCTTAGCAGGGCCGCTCTGAGGCGTCTCAACGGCCTCAGCGACGGTAGCAGTGTTCTCAGACCGTCGAGGGGCAGTTGTGGTCGGCTTCACGGGCTCGAGCAAATCGGTCGTGCTGGGCTGGCTCTCCTCCTCATCGCCCCCATCCCCGCCGCTCCCGACATCCCCGGGCCCCGCACCAGCACCATCATACCCCGCAACATCACCCGCCTCCCGCAACGCACCCGGCCCCGGCACAGCAGTCGGCCCCACAACGAGGTTGGTGTTCGAGTCGGTCGTACTCTCGGTATACTTCTTCCCCTCGGCCGTGGCCTCGACCCCAGGCGGCAGGCCAACAATCGTGGGCTTCAACCGCAGCACCTCCTCGCCGTCCACCTCGTCGGGCCAGGCCTTCGCCGGGCTCACGATGGGCGGGAACTCGCCTTCTTGGTAGTTGACGAGGTTCTCGGGCGGATTCCAGTCTTCGGGCGGGCCTTCATTGGAGCGGGGGGAGATGTTTGCTTTGAAATCTTCGGGGTCGCGGTTCGCGGAGTGGGAGTAGACGCAGACGGAGAGCTGCGCAGGAATAAAGGTCAGTGTCTGTTCTCGCTGATGATCAGGAGGCCATTCTTACCCAGTTGGACTCGGGCGGGGAGCTCGAAGAGGGCGAGGTGAGCTCATCGCACCAGACGCGCGCGCAGCCGATGTACTCGACCGCCTTCCACATTTCGATGAAGAAGTGGCCACTGCAAGAACAGGGGTGTCAGCTGGTATTGCGACGATGGTGACAAGGAATGCGCGTACCTATCCATGAACTCGTGGTCGTTTGCAGGGACCTGACCGTTCCAGATGGCTTCCTCCTCAAAGGTGTTCATGTCGAACGCAGCGTTCTGGCTGCCACTGCCCATGGTTTCTGCGTAGGGTCCGTTCTGGTCGCGTCAGCGGTCGACGCCTGTGCGAAGCGACTGGTTCTCGACACTCACCGAATGGGCGTTGATGCATTTCGAGGCATACTCCGTCGCGTACTCCCACAGCGTAGTGTTCCAGTACACCGGAGGCGCGTCGTGCTCGTAACGGAGACTGTTCAAGCTCCACAGGATCTTTTGAATCACGATGTTGTTGTCGGTCGCGCCATCGGCGTGCTTGGGGTCCCAGAGGCCCGGGGTGAGCGGCACAGGCCCTGTGGATTTGGTCTTGGTGTAGCGGTCGTCGCGGCGTTGGTGGGGATGGGCGATCGCAAGGCCGACCAAGCAAAAGGCTGCAAGCAAAAAGGAACGCATGTTGTGTGTGCTGAAAACGAGTGGATGCAAGACCTGCCTGCAAGTGCGTGAGAGAGAGCGTGGTGCAAAATGAACGATGAGTCGTTGCGTGGGAGGTAAAGGGAGTCGAAATGTGCAAAAGAAGTGATAGAAAGTCTATATACTCCCGATCCAAAATCAGCTTAATTACAGGGTGTCCACACTCATTCTCGGGAGGATGGTTTCAGTGTCCGCATAGGAGACACGACGCCGCAAAATGCAGGATGGAGGCGTGGTTCCTCAGTCGTACGTTCCAGCCATGCTGGGAGCCTTCAGCCCTGGAGGTGCTGGCCTCATCCTGTGGGAACTGTTTGGGCTGGCGGATCTGCGCCCTGCTCGACGCAACAAAGGCACTTGCCTGGTAGTGTGAACGTCGTCGTGGCTTTTGGCGCTCTGGTGCTGGAGAGCGCATCGCTCGAGTAGATCGACGCGATTCGACGAGAGCAGTGGTCGAGATGACTGAAGTCGGCGGTTGCATGAAGCTGGCGTGCGGCGTAGTGTACGTGCGACGTAGCTGCTGCCCCACGTTTTTCCGCTGCAGGTACGGAAGTATATATGTATCGGCGCTTGCATTTCCCGCGCCTCACTCGCGTATTTGAAGGACTTGGAAGATCCAGGTCCGCAGTAGTCACGGTAGTTTCTCATGTCTTGGAAGACTAACAACCGAGGTCGGTCGCTTTTGACCAGCGTCAATCAGCCGTGACGCTGCTCAGAAGCGTACCTTGAGAGTGACCGTGTACGACGACACGGAAGCAACCAGCGCACGCGTCTTAACTTCAGACATGGTGGCCGGATCTCGTGGTTGTAAGGCCCAAGGGGGTTCCGGCGCTCCCGGGGCGCATGTCGCGCAGGGAACATCAAAGCTGGACCATGGACGAGACCCCAAAATGTGTTTCGAGCGCGTAAACAGGATGCGTCATGTTGCAACCCATTTCACGCCTCATCTTAGTTGCGAAAACACATAACGTGTCAGCGTGATCTCTCAAACACCCATTCCTTGGTATTTCCCATCGCATCCATAGCAAAAGCATCCAACGCCGCGCGCCTCGCTAAGAGCAGCCGCAATCCTGACGGCATCTGTGAATCAAGAATGCCTAATACCTCCTGTTCGGAAAGCCCCCTCTGCCTCGTCCTCCTCTTCTTCCGCCACGTGGTGGCCACTTCCCGCCCCCTCCTTCCCCTCTGTCGTATCTCTCCTGTCTCCTCGCTTCCTCAGCATGGTATTCCATCTCTCTTTCGTCTTGCTCCCTTCTCTCCACCTCCGCGTCCTTCACGGTCTTCACCTGTGGCTTTCTTGGATGCATGTCTTCGTCCTTCACCCACTTCGCATGCGCTCCAAATTCACAGCTGACGACCTTGTCGGGACCTGGTGGGTGCGCGCGACCGTTGGGACAGAAGCCGGCCATGTAGAAGGGGCAGAACTTCGCGTGCTTGATGTGGCGCAATGCGCAATACGGGCCCAGCGGACAGAAGCCGCGCGCGTAGTGTGGGCAAGCGGGCGTCCTCAGAGGGCTTGTCGGGGGGATGTGGAGGTAGGTGCAATCATCACCTTGCGGACAGAGTCCGTATCTTGAGAACTCCTTACATTCTCGCTCGTCGCGAAGGTTGAAAGTATGCGCGAACTCACACGCATCACCCTTTTTGCACAGGCCGCGCTGGTAGTGCTTGCAGATGAGGTGGCCGATACCCTGGCGCTCTTCTTTCGGCGTGTAGTGTCGATTGGGGCAGCGGGGGCCTTCTCGGCATTTGTTGGCCAGGAAATCCTGACAAATGGGGCGAGTGACTTTGGATGGTTGACCGAGCGAGGGAAGAGCGCGGGCGAGGTAGTTGTCGAAGGTGAACGACGGGGGCGGGGCGGATTCTGGGTGCAAGATCTGGGTGTGTAGTGAGGGCGCTGTGGTTGCGGCCATGTCAGTTGTTGATTGATCGTATTGGGATGTGCCGGGAGAGAGGATAAAGAGTGAGTCGGAAGTGGATGTAGAGAATGCTTCACTTAAAGCACGCGAACACGCGTAGCACTGCGGCATGGATGCTTGGCGCGAGATTCCCCAGAGCGGGCGCAACGGGTGCTCCCTTCTCGGAACGTCACCTACCGCTCCGCGACCTCCCGTTCATCCCCCTCCGTGTCTCTACTAATCTCCTCCACCTACCTCGTTCTCCTCCTCGCCCAAACTTCCCTCCTCTTCTTTCGCGAGCGTGTCGCGACGAGCGCCACTCACTCACTCACTGCTCGCTCAGCCACAGTCTAGACGCGTCCACGCTCAAGCCGCTGCGATATTATGACCGCTCATCTGCGGTCTCCAGCACCACCTTCACCTTCATTATCGCCTAATTAATTCACCCCCAACCTAATCCAGAGACGACGTTACGATGGTATCTGACAAGATCTATGACCTTTGCCGGCCGGTGCTGGAGAACGAAGAGCTCGCGGAGGAAGAGAAGACGGATCAGTTGGAAGAGCTGTTGAGCGGTGAACCAACTTCGCTAAGGGGCAAAGCGCTCGAAGACGCGGTCCTGGGTGCACTCTGGCAGTGGAAGAGCTCGCTAGACAAAAACTCGACTCCTCCCCCTGCGCGCGGCGCCAACATTCGCGCTCGTTCCCCGGCCCCATGGATGCAGCGGACAGCGACGCCGGGCTCCAGCACGAGTTCTCCACGACCGTCAAATGCCACTCCAGCTATTCCGCCTGGCCTTGGACCCCTCTCGCGCACCAAGTCATCCACCGCCTCTCCGTTCGGGTCTCCCCGTCCGTCTCCGCGCCTTCCCGTGGCGACCCCGTCAATTCCTCATAGCCCTCGCCTGAGCGCATATCAATTCAGCGATGCGTCGGCGACCCCGGAGAATTACGGTGACTACGGCAGCGACATAGTAGACGCACTAGTCAACGACGATGCCAGCAGCAACACCAGCTATGGCGAGTTTGGCTATGGCTCCGAATTTATGACCCCCTACACGACCGAAATGAGCCCATATGACATGCTACGCTCCATCCTGCAAGACAGTCGGAGCGACGAAGAAATCGAGCAGATCCTTGAAGCCAATGGCTACGACCTGAGCCAAACCATCACCTCTATCATGGAGGCACAGGGCGTACTTGCTAACGGCTCCTCTGCTATGCAGCAAGAGCAACAAAACCGATATTTGATCGGCAAGAACATGTCTCCCACGTCGCGCCCAATGACACCTGCTGGTCAGCAAAAGTCGCCGATAGTTTGTCGCTACTGGCTCTCGAGCGGCCATTGCGCGCGAGCTGATTGTCGCTTCGCGCATGAAGCACAAAATCACGTATGCAAGTACTGGCTGCAGGGAAACTGCTTCGCAGGCCCGTCCTGCCTGTTTTCCCACGATCCGTCAAATGTTATGCAGTCGCTCAGCATCAATGACGGCAACGCTGGTGCATCTCAGCCAGTGCAGCCCGACTTCACGCTTCAAGACATGGACAGCTTTCCAGCGCTGCAGCCGACGACTAGCAACCCTTACGAAGATATGAGCAATGTTGATCCCAACACGATGGCTGCAACTCTGCAGTCTCAACAACAGTCCGCCTTTGGCGCTCCATCCCTGGGCTTCTTCCCAAACTTCGTGCCCAGTGGGCCAAGGTTTGGTAGCCGTCCGAACTCGCGACAAGGAAATACGCACGCTTCACGAGCGCCTACTCCCCATCAGCCAAACTTTCAAGACGACGAGGCCTTTCCATCCCTTGGAATGGCCGCTTCTCGGCCCACAAAGAGGCATCACGGGAGGCGTGGCGGACACGGCCATCACAACAACAATCCTCCCCCACCAAACAATCTTGCTGATGTGGTTCGGATGTCGCCTTCGCCCGGGCCAAACAGCCGGGAAGCCATGCGTCGCGGGCTTCGTAACAACCGATCGTTCACAAGTACCCGCGAAAACAGCACCACAGCCATGGCAATCCCACCACCGGCGCAGATCCCTTGGCTCGAGACAGGTGATAAAGCCAACAGCGCCTACTTGAAAGCCCGCCAAGAAGCCTTCAAACATGGCGGTCTTCGCAACAAATTCTTGCAATCCGCTGCGCAGGCTTGGAATCGCAATGACGCACGAGGCGCCAAAGCCCTTTCGCTAAGAGGTCAGAATGAAAACAGCTTAATGCGGGAAAAGCATCGCGAAGCAGCCCGCGTGCTGTACGAGGAACGCAACAAGCACCACCAAAGCTTGCCAGACGCGAAGGAACTCTACGTCGATCTTCACGGACTGCACCCGGAAGAAGCTGTGTCATACCTCTCGAGCTGCCTGGCCGAGCACAAGACGTCCTCACGTCCGATCTACGCCATCTGTGGCACCGGCCACCATAGCAAGAACGGCAAGGACAAGGTGGGTAAAGCTGTGCGGACTTTCTTAGCAGAGTGGCGGTATGCTTTCCGCGAGTTCAGCGTGCCGGGGGACCGCAACAACGTCGGCGGGATCCTAGGCGTGGACCCTTCGAGCTTCGAGAAGGGGCTGGAAAGTAAGCGCGAGAGCGACAGTGGCGTGGAGGTTGGTGGGGCCGTGGGGCAAGGCGAGGGCACGAAGGTGTTGCTCGTCAAGGACGACCCTAGGAAGGCGGTCCATACGGATGACGCAGACGAGGCGGAAATGGACGAAGGGTAGTCACAGCGGCTTCGTCCAGTTTCGGCCGTGATGGACTACCACTGTTGCAGCTGCGGCGAGCGATCGCCATGAGTAATGTGAACGTCATGAAGCCCAAGTCAGGACCTCGTGGGCCACCTTCTTTGCTGTTGAACTCTGTATAAAGCTCTCAAGTGATTGGTAAAAACCCACGGTAGGCGAGTCCTGCTCCAGCGTCTCAACGGCTTTAAACGCAGCCTTGAAGTGCGATGGGTTACCTAGTGACTACACTTTGAAAGCACCATACGAGTCAGATCGTTGCAACACAACAACAATGTCCATCAGTTTTCGCTTTTTTTGACACCGACATTTCGACAGGAAGGCCGACGGCAGCCTGCTTGCTAAATGCGTTTACGGGGCGTAGGCAGAAGGATTCCCTGTGAGGGAGAGCGAGGTTTACCCGAGCATCGAGTAAAGACGACGGGTCAACGTCATTTATCTATTGGGAAGTTGAACATGTTCGAGGCACTCCAAGATTGGCACAGCTCTGCAATACGGAAATGCTCCGAGCCCCGGGTAACGCAATCTCGACATGCCCACACAACAGCCAGACATCTAATCACATCATGTACAGGTCTCAACGAGAAGCGTTCTCTAGTCAGGGACACACTGGGCCTCTATGGATCAGTAATTGTCTGTGGGACCTATAGAAATGATTCGACGTCACACGGAACCCAACCGCCGCTGGACGACATCGTCAAGGCGCTGAAGAAATGCATTGTCGAGCACCCTATGCTATGCGTGACGATCCAGCATGCAGACACGGACAAGCCCACCTTCGCAAAGCCAGCAAGAATCAACCTAGATGACCACATCAACGTTGTCGACTCTGAGCACGTCAGTCCGGATGACACGGCGAGCTTTCAGTCCCTGCTGTTGAAGGCTCAGAGCGAATCAGTCCACCGCGATCCTCCAAGCCCACCATGGCGCCTCTACATCCTCTCTACACCATTATCAACCCTCAAATTTCACGTCGCCTTCTCCTTTTCTCATTCCATCGCAGACGGCACCTCCGGTCTGCTCTTCCACCAGTGCTTCCTCAGTGCATTGCAAGCGGCAAACGACCTCCCCTTCGACGCCAACCGCTCTTGGGACCCACCCCCAACCAAACCCATACCTCCGCCTCTCGAACAAGCAGTCAACTTACCCATCTCCTGGTCTTTTCTCCTCGGTCCCGCCGTAACAGAATTCTTCCCAACCTGGTTCGCCCGCACCCTCGGCTTCGGCCCAAAAATAAGTCCCAAAACCTGGCTCGGCGCGCCCAAACGTCCCGCAAAACCCACACCACCCCAGCTACTCGAAACGGCGCTGCACACAGTGTTGGTCCCACCGGAGACACTCCAGCGCGCCCTGAAGACCTGCCGCGCCCAAAACGCCCGCCTCACCAGTCTCGTCGTCCTTCTGACCGCGCGCGCACTCGCAGCAGCTCTACACGCACGCGAACAAGAGTATACCGACTTCGCCACTCAGACCGTCATCGGCATGCGCCAATTCCTCCCCGAGGACCAAGAATGCATGGGCAACTACGTCTCTGCCGTGTTCGAGAGCCTGAACATCCCCCAACATGGGTCCAGCGCCACGACGCCCTTGACCGAGGACGATTGGGCCGTGGTTCGTAGTCTTACGTATAAGCTCAGCAGAGCGTCAGCAACGACGCAAGACCAACCCATTGGCCTGCTGCCGTATATCTCCAACCTACGAAACTGGACGCTCCAGAGCGCGGAGAAGCCCGCGGACGTCTCATTCGAGGTCAGCAATATCGGCGTCCTTGACGGCGGAAAGGCCGGCTCTGGTTCAGAGGATTGGAGAGTTGAGAATATGGTCTTCTCGCAGTCGGCGAACGCTTTGGGGACGCCGATCAATGTCAATTTGGCGAGTTCGAGAGGCGGGCCGTTGGCGGTCGTGGTTTCGTGGTGGCCTGGCATGTTAGGGGTAGAAGACGAGGGGGGTTTTGT